>VDFB02000015.1:36643236-36692009 GCA_007258455.2 Sequoia sempervirens
GCTTAGCCCATAAATAGAGCTCCTCTTTAGTTTGGAGCCAAAACAACATTCAAATTTGAGTTTAGGCAGTTTGGCGCCGAAAAAAATTACAAATTGAAGTTCAAATTTCAAAAGAACATTTGCAATTGTATCTTCTAGAAAGTGCGCCAACTTCCCGGGGCCATAACTTTTGATCCAGGACTCCGATTCGCGAACTGTTTGAACTGTTGAAAAGGTCTCGAAGTCAAGAACGCGCTTGAAATTGCTACACTAATTTTGGAAAGTTTTGGGGCCGATCCGGGAACTCTAAGTGCCTCAAATCTAACTCAGAAGATTTTCAAGTGCAAATCTGGGAAACTAATACTGCAATATCTTTCAACCTAGGAATAGAAAATGAAAACCGTAAATTGGGAATTTCATTATGATGAAAAGGGTATCCAAAAATGTAAAAACATCTAAAAACTGAGAAACTTGAAATTTAACTATTTTTGGGTGATGCATGATTGCCCTTACACCACTGGATGCTCCTGCATCATTTTCTTCCCTAGGATTTCGTTGATTATAAGTTGATTTTCGATTCATCAATGGAAACCCTTTGGACAAGCACTTCTTGGGTTGATTTGGAGGAGGTAGTCCCATTAAGCACCCTAAAGAGGGCATTTCTAACTATTGGGACCTTAAGTAATTAAAAGGATGATAGGATTACCTTGACCTTCTTAAATTCTTCAACCACATACTACCCCATTTGCTCAATTCGAGCTTGAAAAGACTTATCTTGAGAGGAACTAGTGGGCTAGTTTTGGGTTTGGTTTAATTGCCTATTCTTGTTGAAATATTGGGTGGGCACATGAGGGTAGCTTGGGTTGTTGCTAGTATTTTGGTCAGGTGGAGTGTTGAAGTTGTTAGGAGGAGTAGAGGTTGTAAAAGGACCCCCTACTTTTCTATTCCTCAGGCTATAAGAGGTTGTCCTTTGATGGAACATTTGGACCTCATCCTCACATGAAAATTCTTCATTTATTGGACCATTATCTACCGAATAAAAGAGCTGAGATAAAGGGCTTCTTTTTCTTACCTCTTTTGCTTCATCATCTTTTGGAGTAGCTGTCTCCTTTTTGGGTGTATTGATCTCACCTCATGGGAAGGGAGCTTGGTTGACCACCAACACCGAGGAGTCGTATGGTTTATATGCGACTAAGTCTCTGTAACCCGTGCCATCTACTGCATTTTGAACCTCTACTTGATTTTTTTTGTGGTTGTTTGGAACTCAGGGCAATCCAATTCAAAATGCCTATTTGTTTTGTGAATTTGGCACCATCTAGCTAAGGCTACCTCTGCCAAGTACACAACACTTGTAGTCTTATCTACATTGGCTAGTTGGTCAAGAGGGGTGGGAACACCTCTATTGTTTGGTAATGGTAGAAACTTGCATGAAGAAACCCATAGAGTGGGACCCACAGTTGGCTAGGATGGTCAGGTTTGTCTCTATTTGGTTTCATCACTTTGAAGTTTATGGGTAGGGACAAGTGGGAAGTTGTCAGGTGAAGGTTGTTTGGGGATGGTGGTGATGGGATGACGGTCTGCAAGAAGTGATCCACATAGCTGGGTTCGTAGGATGACTTAACATCAAGGTCATTTTTCTTGAAGGGATTCAGACGATGGAAGAGAGATTGGGCTCCATGACACGAGTAGAAGGGAGGACACAACCATTTGTGTGTGGTGACCAGATGACGAAAAACCACAAACGTCAGCCCACAAGGAATGACCTACAACTCATTTTCACCAGGTTGTTTTCACACTGAGGGCTCAAAGGGAAACATCGAGGTTAGAGTCTACAAGGCGGATTGATGGGGTCCCTTGGTTGTTTTGAATGGTGGTGATGATGGTGGGACGGTCTACAGAAGGACCCCCATAGGGTTTGGCCAACATAGGGTAGGCTTAGCACTTTCATTCAAAAGCTTGAGATGATGTATGGAGCCATGGAGTCCGCAAGGTAGAAGGAAGCAAAGACCTCACCACTAATAAGAGGCATTCAAAATGGTGGTAGAGAGTGAAGAGCGTCCCACAAGAAGTGGCCTGCAGACAAAGACTTAGTTTTAAGCATGCGATGACATCAAAATTTGCAGAACCCATGATGCGAGAGGCTAGTAAAGGTCGGCCACTTAGAAATGATAGCAAGATAGGAGCCACCCACATGTAGTGGCCCATAGACGTAGACCCACATAGGCTCTTAGATCTCAAGTTTGTGAATAATTTTTTCTCTATTAAGATTTCCAAGCGTGGTGAAGAGATGGCATCTACCTGCATGCAGAAGTCTACAAAGGTGGACTTGCAAGGTCACGTGGCTCAAATTTTTGCATTTGAAGTTCATTTCAAGTGGTAGTGACAAAGGGTTTACAGGTTGCATGGGCTTGAATGCTCTGTTGAAGAACAACAGTGGTGGGGCCAAATTCTACAAGTTTTAAAGGGACATCATTTGATCATTTTTTGAAGGATTTTTCTGATGGGTTTGTACAGAATTTTGAGGTTAATCGGCCACCCAAAAGGTTCTTGAGGTTCATCCTAAGATTCTTTGATTATTTAAAAAACTTAACTCAATGAATGTGTTTCAAGCTGGTGGTAGTGAACATACCTTGGAGGCACGATGAAATTAATAAGGGCTGAGCTTCGATCTGTCGAGAGGTGATATGGGCATGAAGGTTGTGATGGTTGTTGGCTCTCTAACAAATTCTAACCAGTGTAGGATGAAAATGATAGGTCGATCCATCTATTTATAGTAAAAATTGCATTTATGACTTGCATTTAATGAGGGTATGACAACTGGTGGGGTAGCTTGGTGCGAAGCTCGAAAGAGCGGCAGTGGGAAAGGAAGAACCCACAAGGTGGAAGGAACCCTAGACACTACCATTTGACGGGCAGCGGACAAAGGGCAGCCCCAGAGAATGTGGGACCTTCCATGTAGGTGGATATCTTGAGTTGGTCGCTAATGAAATGTCGAAGACAAGGCAGCGATGCGTAAGGGGAAACTCGCAAGGGTGGACCCATAGGAGTTGAAGGACACTAGTTTTGAAAACTAAGGGAAACTTCCCAAGGAAATCCCACAAAGGCCAAGGACTTGGAAATTTCTTGGGTGGTGAATTTTGGTCAACTAAAGATGGTGACTTTATGGTACCTTGACCACTTGGAACTCAAAATTTAGGGGCATGCAAATGAGGTGAAGGAAAAAAGCAACTCGACGAAAGTGAAAGGGAAAGAGGGTCCCTGTTCTGAATGGGGCGTGTGTACTATAGGCACAACAAATATGAGGCTAGGTACAACTTTGTTGAGAAACATGATTTTTCCATTGTTAAGAGCCTAAAGAAATTCTGACACCTGGTATTAGCCAACACAATCACCATTCTCGTTGCCCATCCCAATGTTCAAGAGTATATCAGTGAGGGAAAAATAATAGAAAAGAGGGCCAACTAAATCCCCAAGATCCTTGAATAATATGTGGATATTAGACCAACCAAGCTGATTTGTGGAAGAGGTTTGTGTGAATACCTTTTGTAAGAGTTAATCTCTTTGGAGAAGGAAGAAATGGGCTAGGCTTACATGAACTAGTTCGAATCAAATGAGTCATGGGTGATGGATCGAACAAAATACATGCAAAATGGGTAGTACTTGATCAACATTATGCCTAAAAAAAGGTGATACTATCGACTGCAAGGCACCAGGTATGTACAAATTGACGGTATTTTGTTCAAAAAAATTATAATGGTGTCCTACTCCAATGCCTAGATAAGCCACAAGAAGAAAGAGTTTTGAATGAATTTCATAGTAGTCCTGAGGGTGGAAATTTCTTCGCCAAGACTACTGCTTTGAAGATAATGTGGGTAGGATACTATTGGACTTCTATGTTCTCCAAGGTGCATCATCTAGTGCAAAAATGCACTCAATGCCAATATTTTGTTGGCAAGTAGAAACTTTTTGGCATGCCCCTTAGCCTAATTGTAACTAAAGAACCCTTTGCTCAATGGGATTTGGATTTCATCAAGATGATAAATCATATTTCTAGCATAGGCCATAAGTGGATACTTATGACATTGACCATTTTACAAAATGGATGGAGGCCATTTCTCTAAAAATTGCTAGAGATTGAAATTGACAATTTTTTTGAGGAGTTGGTAGCAAGGTTTGGTTCACCAAAAACCATCATATCTAATAAAACGCAAGCTTCTGTAGGTTTTGGGATGGTATATTTCACTCTCAAACATGGGTTTTACCTTAAGACCTCATCAAATTACTACCAGCAAGGAAATGGGCTAGTTGAATCCACCAACAAAAACCTAATTAGGTTGATCAAGCGCATCAAATCAAAAAGACAAAGGGAGTGGCACAAGCACCTATGAGCTGCTCTATGGGCCAAAAAAAATACACTCAAGAAAATCTTGAAGCCTTCTCCTTATGAGCTAGTAAATGGAAAAGAGGTAGTTTTACTTATTTCTATAAAGATTCTAGCATTACAACTGTTAAAGGATTTGGAAGCTGAACAAAGTAGTGGAATGGAAGTAAGATTGGTGGAACTCCTAAACCTTGAATAAAAAAGAGAGAGAGCCTACAAAGCCACGATCAGTTGCCAAGAAATAGTCAAACGATGGTTTGAAAAAAAGGCCTCTAACCCAAATTTCTAGGAAGGAAGCCCGGTGCTAAAATATGATGAGTGCACTACAAAACTAGGGAAACATGAAAAATTTGAAGCCCTATGGAAGGGTCCCTTCCACATTTGCACGCTCAAGGAAAATAATGTGTATGAGCTAGAAGACATGGAGGGTAATGTTTTGGATATATCAATAAATAGTATTCATCTAAAATTGTTCCATTAAAGTGTGTGTTTTCTTTTAAAATTTTCATAGTTATGTAACATATGCTATTTTTTTTTGTAAAATATGTTTAAAGTTTTGTGAATAAGCCATAGGAATAATAGGTAGAAGTAGAAACGTATTATATATTATGTTAATTGAAAAATTTACAGTATAGTACAAGCTCAAGGCTCCAAAAAGCTTGGAGATTTTTTGAGAAAACCCAAAAATGGTTACAATGCAAAAAGGAAAAAAGGAGTAGGCATGCTAAAAAGGAAGTGAAATTAAACCCTCCAAGCCATTGCTAGGCAGTCAAAATGGCACTTTGTTAGGTTCTTCTTCTTCTTCTTTTTCTTCTTTAGAGGGAGGAAAAGGGGGTCAACACACAATACTGGAAAGCTCGGCATACTGAGGACCTCAGTCCTCAATCCCATGGTTGTACACAAGAAAATTGAAATGCTTTTCCCAATCAAGCCTAAGAACATGCTCCATGTTGAATACCCTTAAGAGGAAGGTAGCTATAGGACAAGACAGCGAGTGATGCCTCTCAAGGTCCATAGTTGAAAAATTAGTAAGCATAGACAGCCAGACCATGTCTTCCCCATAGTCGATGTGCCTACGGAGGTCCATGGCATTTGGAATACTACCACCAGGGATGGCCACTTGCACAATTTCACCAAGATCATCCAAATATAGAGTCAAACATGGCATGACATAGCAATATTATCTAGGGCTTGGATATATCCAAGTTGAGAAGGGAGGCCACAAAGTGGGAAACAACATTGGAGTTACAATGTGGCTGGTTCTCATCCTTCACATAGTCCTTGCCGAGCACCCACTTAAACACCACCACAATAAGGCGATCATTATTCATCTCTAGGCATTTAATTCAGTCACTAGTAATTTCACCCATGAACGAGTATTGTGGCCTTCGTGGAAGGAGTCAAATGGGAGTGCCTAGGCCAGATGAAATGATAGTAAATAGAATAAAGCTAGCAAAATGGGATGCAAAGAAGAAGGATTTCTAACTAAAAGAGATTTTAAGGTGAATATTTCAGTAAGGTGGCATAGTTTTTAATAAGAAAAGGTATGCAAAAAAGCTTGACCAACAAAAAATCCATTGCCTATTAGACAACTACAAAAAAATATCAAAGCAACCAAAGGGCGAGAGCTGAATCGTATAGAAAATCTTCCATCAAGCCTAGAGAAATAAATTTGGGCATTGGGAGTAAATACTCATGTATGCTAATTGGTTCCATGTTTCCATTTCCATCATCAGTGCTAGCTTTCTTGTTTGTTGAAAAAGATGTTGATTAATGTGCTAAGTTTTGACAAATAAAATGAGCATGTCTCTTTTGGGTAATTTACATTGATTAAGCATGATTCTCATGGCTTAAAGCATGCTTTCCAAGAACATAAAGCTTATTTGTTAAAGAGGCAGTGAGGACAATGTACTAATTCCATTCTCGTGCCGATTTTTGTATTCCCGAGGGATTTGGATCCCAAATCCACACATATTGCCTATGTGGTAGCATTTAGTAAGCCAAAGGTAATGGCAGTGCTTTAATGTATGTAAGCGCAAGAAGTATTGAATGCACCAAAAGCAATTTTTGTTGAGTAGAAAAACACAAGTAGTCATTTCACTAAGGAAGCTCTCTACAAATTTCAAGGTAAAAGAATGGCAGAAGTATCAACTTCTAAAAGAAAGCCTTAATACTCATCTAAAAAACTAGGCTATGTCAATGTAATTTGGATAGAGTCATTCGTAAAAGCACCAACACTAGAAGAGTGGATTTTTTCCTATACCAAATCAATATAGGAAAGTGACCATATGAAGAAGGAGGTCATGCTAGACTTTGCAGACAACATTTTTGACCCAAAGGTGGTGGCAAACCCTAAAATCCTTAGGGAAGTTATTTTTCAAAGAATGATCAAACATTGGGGAGCTGAAGGGTTTGCGTCATGACTCTGGAATTGTGGTTTTCCACAATTCATTTTGTTTGTTGTGCACCCATGCCCAAAGATGGTAGATGTATGTGCTAGGAGGTTCGACAAGGAAATAGGAGTTATAATCAGAAACATAATAAGGGTTACTATCAATGTGGCAATCATCTAGGATATGCTATGTATCCCTACAAACCAGGGCGCTGAGAGCTTCAACAAAGAAGCAATGGAAGAATTCTAGAACACTAGAACTAGACAAATGGCTTTTAATGAAGATGAAACCAAGGAAAAGCTAGGAGAAAGTCCACTCTTCTTCCCTTTTCCATGCAAGAAATTCAAAATGGGTCTTCAGGCCATTTTCACAATGTTGTCCCTTATCTATGACTACGATGATGATAAAAAGGTTTATCATTTTTAGACAAGTATGACCTTTATGCTCAAGAGGGAAAAGAGCCAGAAATATTATGATTTTGCATAAATACTAGCTGAAAATATGTTGCAACATTTGAGGAATTATGACACTAAATGCAAGTTCAAGCACTCTTCTTTTTCGATGCATTTAATTCTACATCAAAACTCTAAGTTCCTCAAGAGTTATTTATCATTGTTTAGGTTTGATTTAAATGGACCATACCAGTTGATTTCTTTCTGGACCCATGTTCTTTTAAAGACATGGGAGTATTACTGTTTTATGGATTATTTTATAAGGCTAGTACTTGTAGACTTGTCCCTATTCCCTCCAAGGTGTTTCTCTCCTGAAGTCTTGCAATGGATGAGAGGCTCATAAAACCTGGTTGATTATTTTCTTGGAGATGAATTCACATTCATCAAATTTCATGGTTTCCTTAAGGAGCCTTTCAGGCTCCCTAAGTTTGTAATGGATAGGGTTTTTTCTTTAGAGGTGTCAATAGTTAACTATCACTGACAAGGCCTATGGCACTAGAAGACACAAAATAGGGCTTTACCTGATTCCCTTCACCATTTCCAATAGCCATGTAACACTAATAAAGAGGAATCCAAATGAGGTTCTCATGAAAAAACTAGATCATTTGGGCTTGGTTCTCATTTGCAATGCATGGAGCTAGAACCTGATATGACACCTCCCAAATATGAGGCATGACAGTTGAGAGTATTTTGAATCAAGAAAGAACCTGACCAAAGATAGGCTAGAATAGTAAATTGACTTAGCCTACATACCATTTGATTGGCCACCATGTCTTGACTTTCATGTTAAGATGGAAGAGTATTATTTGAGCCTTCTGATGGATAGGTCTCTAAGTACATAATTGAAGCAGCTAGGATGGTCAGAGAGAAAGAAGGAAAATTTATGGAGGTTTCAATAGGAAGTGAGGAGCCTCCATACCATGTATGAGAAACTCCAGCCACATGATGAAAAGTTTGATGAAATTTATGATAAAGAGGCTAACACTAAGGATAGTGATCCTAAGACTGATCAAGAGATTGAACAAGGAGAGCTTTTGCTCCACATTTCTCAGCCTTAAGAGCCTAAAAAAGGAAATTTGGTGAAATAGAGGGACCCATAGATCACATCCTCTTTCAACACCCAAGGAAAGGGAAAGAGAACCTAATGGTCCCCAAATAGGTCCACTATAGCTACAAAAGGCCAAGTTTCGGTGGGATCGACTGCCAAGGAATATGAATCTATCAGTTCCACTCATGCAAAGAGGAGACGAGTCCAGGACCTAGGTGGACCCAGTGCACCTACCGAAGGAGAAGAAGAAGTGGGGCTCACTCCACTAGGATATTCGGCTTTAGTGGCTTAGGTGATTTTTTCTCCCCCTCTCTTTCTACCTCTACATCTTTAGTCATTCCTTTGCCCCCATTTGTGGAAAAGAGTCCTCCCTCCATAGATTCTGATCTTTTTGTTCTCAATGAACCCCATAAGGAAACCCTGTGTGTCAAGGGAGTATCATCCATGTCGGCCACAATTGATTCTTTGATTTCCCTATCAAGGGATCCCATTGAAAAATTTGAAGCATCCATGTTGCCAATTTCACCAAATCCATCTACTTCTAGGGAAATGTCATTTTTCTGGCCACCTCCCCTTTCACCTCGATGGGTGTTCCTCCTCCACAATCCCCATATGGTATCCCACTATTTTCAATGATAATGCTCCCCTTCACCTCCCTACAATCTCATACAGTCGAGGCTTCTCCATCCATCACTCTATTTAGTCTCCTTTTAGGTGCTTCCATTTTTGCACAGAGCATCGATACCCCATAGAGTCTCTTAGGTCATTTCAAAGTGACAAAGCAAGCTTGATAGGCTAGAAAATAAAAGTGGTAGATAAAATCCACAACACAACCAACTACTAAGAAGATTGAGGCTTTTTTCAATGAATAGTGTAATTCCCTATTGATTGCTACCATGAAGCCGCTAGTGTCCAATCTAGAGGGAGAAATGCAGATGGAAGATTATGACAGAGCTATGGGCCTAGAATTAAGTGAAAATCACTAGTGTGACAAAGTGGTTCAAGAAAAGGCCACCCAAAAAGTGGTCTATACTAACTATGAGAAGTTGGACAAGAAATTAAAGAAGCATGAGGCAGAGTTGGTAAATGTAAGAGACACGGTGAGCAGGCTGTAGGTGGGAATCAAGGGCAAAGAGGTGGAAATGGTTTGCATAAGGAAAATAAAGGATCAATAGGGAGAAGAAACTAAGTTTCTCAAAGAGGTTCAAAATGAATAAAGTCGGCTTTATTTCGAGATAGAAAAGTTAAGGGTTGAGCTTCCTGATGAACAACAGAAAAATGAAGAATACTAGCCTATTCAGCTAAACATGCAAAAAGAATTGGACAATGTCTGATCTTAGGATTTTGATAGTCTAAGAAATCCCCAGGTAGAAACAAAAAGGGAAAAGAAAGAGAAGCATGAGATCGAGTCCATTTTTGAGACTCTCAATCAAGAGGTCAAAAGGTTGAACTTCAAACTAATAAACACCCTCTAGGAGAAGAACCAGATGGAGGAAAATATGAAGGCAAAAGAATCTCAATTTGATTAGTTATTGGTTGTCGTACAAGGATTCAGGATCCTCTTGATATTGAAAAGATTGATATCTACACATTGGGAAAGGATCATAGTTGTAGTTGTTGCTCTAAAGACCATCTTGTAGTTTATAAGGGATGTTCGAGAATTAGATGAGAAAGTTGGCCCGGTGGCCGACCAAATTCTACAAATTTATGCCCCTCAATCCATGGAATCAGAAAACCTAATTTATAGGTTATGGAAAGCTACTGAAGAAGCTTTAAGAGGCCTAGAGATTTAGATGAGAGGGATTCCTCAAGGAAAGCAAGTGAATTTGTTAGTTTCTACAAGGTCGCAAAAAATAGTGAAGAATGCCAAGAAGTGCTAAATAGAAAGGTCAATGAGATCAAAAAGGATTTCAATGTTCTACTTGATTTGGGATTTCCTACCCTTTTCTCACTAGATGGGGGAGTGCTATGAATCGTGCAGGTTGTGGATGTAATCAGATTCAAGGTCTAGACTTCTACAAAACTCCTAGGTATAAGCCCGTCACCCACTTTTGATGAAATTGTGAAGGAAATTCTTCCCCTTTCTCAGCTCTATTACCACATTAGGGCTATTTTTCAAGGTGGGGAGTTATTTATTTTAAATAATATTTTGATTTGGATCAAGCATACAAGATTCTCCACACTCTCATCTAACCCATTGACCTAGATTGGGAAGTGCAACACTCTACCTTCATTAAAATCTAAGAGTTTCCAAAGCTCTAGGTTTGCACCTCTGCAAGCGATGACCCCCTATGAGTTGCCAGAACTGTAAAGAAAATTTTTATTTTTAGTCTTTTTGGTTTTTAGCTTTCACCTATTTCAACTTTGGGAAATTCCTGCATTAAATGAAGAAGAGATTGCTCTGAAATGCATGTAATTCAACACGTGGTGGCTGCGTGGCTTTTGTATATCACTTTCCTTTTGAGTGTGAGCCAAAACACATGTCAGCCTACCAGGGATTTTCTTCAAAGCTATTCTCATGAAACTGAGATTTCCCACTTGCTTGACACATCATTTATTCATTTGAATAGTATTTTTTTGTGGAATGGCCTCTTCGGGTAGAGTTTTTTGGAACAAGGTGGGTATCTTATCTTCAGTGTGGAACCTTCAAGTTGGAACCATCAATCTATATGATTGATCAATCAAATTTTTGCCAGGCTATTTTCAAATTTTGATTATTTTTTATTGTGATCTTTGTTAAATATCTAAAAGACATTAATGAAGTAGTTCGGACTTAGTGAGGAAAGATTGTTGTATCTAATCAATATCTATGATTAGATCATGGGCTATCAGATGCAAGCACTTGGTAGTTTTTCCTTCTGGAATGTTAGTGGCGGTGTTCTCTTCTCCCAAGTTATAAATAGGGGTTGGCAGCATAAGTAGGAGTATTTTTCTTTCAGTTAGAAGAATTACTTTGAAAACATTTTCAAAAGAAATAGATCTAGTAGGAAGTTTTATTATTTTTAGAAGTAGAAAGTCTTACAAAATACTTCTTTTCTTTGGAATTTTATATTCTAACTCAAACTATCATTGGATTGGCATCCAACCTTTTTTTCAGTTCATTTGATATTGAAAGTTTGATATATTTAGAAGAAATCTTTGAAATAGTGCATGTTATTGGCCTTTGTCAAATTTCTTCTTTATGTTTTCATTCATGTTAAAAGCATAGTGTTAAGCTCATTTTGATAGTTTGGGTAGCTAATTTTCATGTTGTTAAGCTTCTATGTTGTACGGTAGCTTTTAGGAACTGGATTATGTTTTTGAGATTTTCCATTTTATATAAAATTTGTTGTTTTCCATATTATGCCATAAAGGGAAGTAGATTTTTCTTGTAATTTTTGGATATTTCTATTAACTTGTAGAATTTTTATGTTTGATCAGACCTTAATGGGTGCTTCCCATGATGAGATTTGAAAGACTACACTATGCGTGTATCTAGCCTCTGCTGCTCATTCTCTTCCCAACAATGAAGAGTTTGTGGCATTCTATGTCTATTATATCATTCATAGAAATTAAGTTGAGGTTTGAAATGTTGTAAAAGCTCTGGCGCATTACCATTTTCATCTTTTATTTGTATTTCTTTCTACCTTTTTCTCCAAAAAAAAAAAGAAGAGTCAGCTTTCTATAAATATCCAAGAGGTTATTCAGTGAGGCACAAATTGGTCCCCCACTTGCTGAATTTCCCATCAAACTGTTAGAGAGGAACAAGCTTTGATGATCAACAGTGAGTATGTTATTTTAATATAGAAGAGGAAATAATAGTAGTTTGGTGTCTTTATCTAGTTTTTAAACAAAGTTTTTGATTTCATAAGAACTATAATAATTGTAACCAAAGGTGATATGTTAATCAATATATCACAAAAGACTAGGTCTTTTGGAATGTATAAGCAACATAGAATTTACACATACATTAAATAAAAAAATAGAAATATGTATAATATTAAATGAGTCTACTCAATAATTAATGAGAATTCCCATACATTTTCTTTATTATCTTAAGAAAATATATCATAAAGTTATTGCTTGGTTGGCCAACCAACTGGCACAATCTAGAAATGTACAAATTACAAACATGGAGATACTCACTCAAAGATAATTATGGATTCTATAATTTATTTTTCAAAGATTATAATATATGTTATTACAAGTTTGGGAAAAACCTATTTTATTCTAATATCAAGATACAATACGTATATTTATAGATTCTTAACCCTAGAGTTTTATTGTGTAAGTAATTATATTTTCTATGTTGTACTATGTTTTTCTTTGTGTTCCCTCTTTCTTCAATAATAAAAATTTGGGTCTTTATGCTCTATAGAATTATTGTCAAAGTGAGAAATGTGTAAACATACAAGGAATCCAAAATATTTATGAATGATAATTTTTAGGAACATATCATACCAACACATCATGTTTTTCATCAATTTTTTACTCAATCTAGTTCAATCATGCCCTTATATACCAAAAATGTATGGGGAGTTATCTTCTTTCAATTTTCTATATGTATAGTCACAAATTTCATCCACAATAGGTGAAAGAGCAGGTAAAATGAGTGCATTGAGACTAGGCATAAAATTCTAGAAATTTTCATATTTATCATGAGTTATAGTCTAGGATGGACTAGAGAAAAACATGCAGAAAAGCCCTAGAGTTAGGTGTAATAAGGGAGGAGGAAAAAAAATATGAATAGAAATAATGTCAGGTCATGGGTGTCAAGGTGGACTACTTGAAACCTTAGGTGTAAAGGTTTGAATTTCCTCAGCAAACCTATGGCTTAGTAGGGAGGAACACGAGAATGTGATACTAGGTTGTGGAGGGAACCAAGAACTTGGATGTTGGTTCCTATAGTGTAGGAAAAGTATCGCATTTTCACACTTAATTTGGGAATAATTAATAATAAAATAAGCCCAATGTTGCCTTGATTTAGTGTTGTAATATGTTTTTAATATTCACATTAATTTTAGGGCCCTTTTAAACTAAATGGACTTAATGGTACCTTATTTAGGCTGTTGTAAAGTGTATCTTTACACTTTCACACTAATATATGGCTTTATTAATTGATTGAGGTTAGTTTTCCTTAATTTTCCCCTTTAATTCAAATCCAAGACTAATTAATTACAATTTTTGAGAGATAAAACCCAAAATTCATAAATGCCATTACACAACACTTAATTTTTGGAATGTGTTCTAGGTAGGTGACCTAGGACTCATTTTCAACATGGTGAATGGGTCCTCACTAGGTCTTAGGACCCTGATTTTGCATGACATTTCACCTTGTCTAATTTTTGTCCTAGGTAAGTGGTCTAGGACCCATTCACCACAATGGAAAATGGGTCCTCACTTAGACCTAAGACCCCTCTTTTAGATATTCTTTTGGTGGTAGTTTAAGGATTTCAAATCTATAATTCAATATTTGCTTGTGATAGTTGAATTTCAAGAATTAATCTTAAGTTATGTATAAATACAAGGTTATTTTTATTATGTTTCAACTAGAGAGAATAATCTAAGAAAATTTTCATGAGATCAAGCATTCATATTCAAGGAGCAATAAAGAATGAAGTATTGGAGTATAATTATAGTGTTTTTATTGGTCTTTAAGCTCATTTTGTTGTCAAAGATCAAGCATTATTGATGGAGTGATAATAGATGCCTATCAAGAATCATGATGGATTCTAGGTTTCGGGAGAAACACCATGATATTCAACCAAGCCTAATGACTTGTTTCCTAAGTGATTCCATCTTCTATGATCATTCTATTTTCAACCTAAAGTGGGGTATATTCAAATTCATGGCTTATTAAGAGGATTTGGGATCTCCTAAATTACGTCTTTACATTGTTCATGTTTCATTCTAGGAACCCATTCTAATACACTTGAGTAGGGTTTCTTTGCATCACTAGAGATATTAATCTTAGACACACTTAAGGTTAGGATTAAACACATATTTCATGTTTTATATTTCTATTTATCATCAAGGTTTAATTACTAAACTTGGGGTTTGACCGATGCAAACCCCTATCCACCAACAAACATCAAATTTATTTTGTAGATTATTGACAAATATGTATCTGAAAGTGGGGATTTCAAGTTATAGGAAGGAATTGCAGGTCTGGAACTTTTAATTTAGATTTATATTTTTCTAGAAGAGCCTACCAGAACCCATTTTCTGTAGGGAAAATGAGTCCCTACTAGGGATACAAAGGAAATAATTTTTCACAGTTCATAAGCTACAGTTTCCAATTTACTGTCTCTTGGGAAAGTCTATCAGGACCCATTTTCCATAGGGTGAATAAGTCCCTATTAGGATTGTACAAACAACAAGTTTTGACAAGGTCACAACATTTATCACCCTCAGTTTTTCAAAAAAGTTCACTATTCCCAAGTCTATTTTGTGATAAATCTCTTCATTGCACTTTGTATATCTAGGTTTAGAGTGTTTTTTTTTAATTTCAAATTTGTCCTCCTGAAATACTACTTGACCTAGACCCCCATCCTAGCAAAAAGGGAAATGTGAAGATTCACATCTTAGGTTGACTATCCTAAAGTTTTTTAGTCAATTTTTGATGTGGATCTCATTTCCTAATGAATTAAGGAGGATAGGACTCTTTTTGTCCCTCTTTGGATCTACCTTTCCATTTTGGGACCCTTTATCACTCCTATCCTATTTTCTTTCATTTCATTTTGGTGAACTCGGTCTTGTACAAAAAAATAATAAAAATTGGATTCCTTTCAACCCTAGATCTTATTTTTGCAATAGTTTTCACTATATTTGCATTACTTGCATTGCATTTAGGATAAATTTGCATTTTTTTATTGCTTATAATTACTAAAAATCAAAAGAATTGCATTAGATCTTAGCTTGTTTTGAATAGTGTTAACATTGAAATCATCAATAAATCATTTAGATTCATATTGCACATTAAATTTAGTCACATTGTTCATCATTCATTCATAGTCAACATTGCATTTAGAAGACTAAAATTTGGAAAATCTATTACATAACTGGCTATTACATATCTGAAATAGAAAACACATATGATCACCTCAGAAAAACAAGTCAAATTTAACAAATCCTAATTTGGGACCCATTTGCCTAGGGAAAATGAGTCCTTGTATAGACTTTCTTAGAAAAAATTTTGAGTGGTTTTTAGTCTTTGGTTTGCATTTCTCTTTTTGTTATGAGACCTAAGAATTAGTTTTCTGAAACAATTTATTTTTGCATTCAATTTATTGTTCATTTAGTTAGATTTTGTAACATTGGGAAAAACATTTCTTGCATATTTAAGTTAAAAGTAGCATTATATTTCTACAATTTTCTTTCATTTCTAGCATTATTGCATCAATAGATATGCTAGTATACATTTTTTTATCATTAGAAAACAAAAACAAAAAAAACTAAAAATATCAAAAACATCAAACAAGACCCTTAGAGAAAGCATAGTTATTTGATTATGTCATATCTCTTTTTAAAAGTCAACTTATACCTCAAGCCCTTTAGTAGTGATGAATTTGACATGTTAGATGAAGCCCTTGAGGACTTCATTTCGCAAGGTGCATCCACTAGGGCTTGTCATGAAAAATTGAAACACAAAGACGTTGACACAATCACACCTCAACTTATCATTTACCCTCCCTCACAACAACCTCAAGTTCAAAAAAAACACATGCTAATCCCAAAACCACTTAAAAAAAAACCTTCACTTGATGGTAACAATGATTCACAACAAATGGGTTACAATACCATTGCTCACACATATAATACAAGGAACAATAGGAAACAAAAAAATCTCTTGTTTCATTACCCTTGTCTCAACCTATCTTTCCTAGTGCTCCTCATTTACCTTTCAATAGTGAAAATGAATATGATCTCATTGAACAGCTTAAGAATACACCCACTAAGATATCCCTATGGGATTTTATTCAAGCTTCACCAAATTACCATAGTATGCAAGCAAACAACCTTGCAACAAGTTATGGTTCCTCCTAATACAAATTCAAATGGTGTGGCAGCACTAGTTTAAGGAATGAATGGGATTAATTTAGATATTGTTTTTCACCAAAGAGAATTACCCTCCTTGGAAGTTCAAAAATGACATGATGCATTCACGATAATAGCTTATGTTAATCAAATCACAATAGAGAGAACCCTTGTTGAAAATGGTTGTCCCTTAATGTGTATAGTGTAAGCCTATTGGAGAAGATTGAAATGGATAAGAGTGATATTATCCCCAATTCCTTTTTATCCATGTAATTGATAATATAGGAAAACAACTTCTTGGAGTCATTACATTACCTATTAAAGTGAGGAAGGTAACATTACAAACTATGATCCATGTTATGCCTCATGATATTTCTTAAAATATCCTCTTGGGGAGACCATGGATTCATGAAATGAATGGAGTGCCTTCTACCCTTCACTATATAATGAAATACATCTATGAAAAAGAGTTTACACAATCAAGGTCAATCTTAAAATTGAAAGTTGTTTGCATGTTGAGAAACAAAAACAAAATCCTTTGAAACCATTGATGCCAACTACAAAAGTGGAAGTCACAAAGGAAGAAGAACACAAGAAGAACATTGATGAATTCACTAAGTTGTTAGAAGATGATTTGGGTTGCTTAGATTTCACACCAACATTCATGGGGGAATACAAAATTACAATGAAAGAAACTAAAAAGAAAAAAAAAACCAATGGTAATGTCAACATAGAATTTGAAGGAAAACTCACAAGCATCTACTTCATCTACTCTAGAAGAAGACACAAGCTATACAATGAACTTTGATGAAATAGAATACTAGCAACCACCAAACTTGAAAGATATGGAGAAAATTTATGAAAGAGATTATGAGCTTGTAAAAAAACTTGGTTACAATGGAAAAGGATGTGGAAGGAAAGAACAAGGCATATGCGTTCCTATAGAGCCTAACGCACAAGAAACAAAAAGTGGTTTGGGATATTGTCCTTCTAAGATAATGTAAGCAATGAAAAGACCCTCACTTGACATCAACATCATCATGTGTAACTCCTCTAAGACAAGTCTCACTTTGAAGTATCCTAAATTGAATGATACTACTTGTGAAGAATCATTGAAATACATTGAATATGATGAAGCTTTGAAAGAAATGTTAGGAGTTTATGATAATTCATTTAATCCTAAAAAGAAACGGGTCACATGTGCTATGGTTAGTACTAAACAAGTGAGCAAAGAGAAGAAAAGGAATGAGAATGACAATGAAAAAGAAGAATACAATCTTGAAATTTTGAAAAAAAAATGAACTTCCTTTGGGAGATACAATTAACATACTGATGGATACAACTAATGAAGAAAGAGTGATTCAAAAATGAAAGTCCCTTGATGAAGATGAACAAGAATATTGTGCAGCATTACTTCATTAATTTCATGAACCTTTTTCTTGGACTTTGTGGACACCGATTTTAGTATCCAAGGGTTCTCTAACTCTTCTAGGGTTTTTCACCTAAAAGGAGAGAAATGGACCCAAAATGTGTAATGTCTACACTCAAAATTAATGCAAGTATGGATGCAATATACCTAGATTCAATGTATAAATGCAATAAACTAAAAAATAAAGGTGATTATTAATGCAAAACCTAAGAAATGCAACTTGTTTGAAAACATGGTGATGTGTGCAAAAAAACATATAAAATGCAAGTAAATGATAACAGATTTAAACAAGACTAGAGAGGTGCACCTGGAATATGAATTTTGATATAGAGAAGCTCTAGAATCCTACAAAATTGAATGGAAAATTTTATTGGGACACTTGTGCCAAGCTAGGCAACTTAGTCCGGTTTCAAAGAAATTTTGTCAGAATAGGAATCTGTCAAATGGGTATCCAGAAATGTAAAAACCACTTTTTAGGCCTGGTAGTGGGACTAATTTTCCATAGATGGTGACTTAGTCCACCTGGGAATCTCATAAAATTTGGGACAGGATTCTGTAACTTTCGGTCTGCACTTCCTTTCTTGGCAGGTGTCTAATCCAGATTTTGTAGAAAATAGGTTGAAAGAGATCTCCAAGCTCGAATTAGGGCTTTGGTGACTTTGTTGAATTTTATGGATTGAAAAGATATTTTTAACACCTTTCTCTTTAACAAATCAGCATACAAGACCTGCAAACACATGCAAAGAGGGAAAAAAGGGTTAAGGGTTGGAGTATAGGGGTTTCCCTTGGTCAAACCCCGATTTTGTAATCAAACCCTAGATAATGACATGAAATGGAAAGAGAATGATTAATAAACAACATGCAATGGATGACATGATAATGCTTGTAATTAGAATGATTGAAAATTGCTTGAGTGATGAAATGTAAATTAGAAGATTGTAGGAGATGAAAATTAAGGGGAAAACGCTTTATTTATACTTGATTTTCTAATATTTCCTTAAAATAACACATCATAGGCTGACCTCAAGAATAAGAGAATAAAATCCCTGCCAAAATTTTGAAATAATTTTGATTTTTGTGCCTAGTGGGACTAACTTTCCCTAGGTGACGATTTGGTCCCACAAGGGAAATTTTACTAGTTGGGAATTAAAGTGCATTTAATAATTTTTAACGAGAATATTCTCAAAAATACACTTAAGTAGGTTCATAAAGTGTATTAAGGGGTCATTTAAAGATAAGAAAGGATTGAATAAGTGATGACAAGTCTAGAAAAGTGTGAGAGTTTGTTACAACTCTTTACAACACTTTGAAATAAGACTTGGTAAGTGATAAAAAGATGTTATTTAGGTGAATTATAATGAAATGGTCCTAGAAAAGTGTGAAAGTGGGTTACAACACTTCACAACACTTTTACAAGACATCTTAGAATTCTTAATGATTCATAAGGGTCCAATACCTAATGTGAATGTGTTGACCACATTACAACATTAAATCTAGGAAAAATCAAGCCAAAATCCATAAGAAAGACTCAAATGAGTGTCAAAATGTCCAACTATACATTTTTTGGTGACACATTAAGCCCCCACTTTACTGAGAGGATGAACTTGCTTGAAACTCAAACTGAAGTAGCCTAACATGCACATCAAGAGGGATCCAAATGCACTAATTCTTGGTGAGGTTAGACAACAACAAACAAGAGGGATGATCAAGCCCCCAAGATCAAGATCCCATGGAAAACCAAATATGAATGCAAAGGAACACACACATGAAATGATGAAAAAGAATGAAAGAGAGAGAAGGAGAAAGGAAAGAAAGCCAGATCAAGCTTCAATCATTTTTCCATCCTATTGTGGATCAGATCTAGGTTGTTTGTCTGAAAAAGAAATGTGTACTCTCTCTAGGGTGATGGAACTCATGGCTGTCCTCTTGGTGAGAAGGCACAAAAGGTGAGAAACATACACTCATGGTGAGTATGCACTCACACACACAGGTGGATATGGGGAAATTCATGCCTCAAAATGAGCTTCCTGCTCAACCATACCAAAGTTATACCTCTTGATAACTTTAATAATGTGCCACAAAGGAAAATTTCATTTTGTGCTTGATGAGACAAGCAAAGCTTCGTATGCTTAGAACTCATGAAAAAATGTGATGGCACTATAGGCATGCAAGTTGTGTTATGTAAGGTGGCCATATAACAAATTCAAAATGCAACATGAAAAATATGTTTAAAGGAGTCTTGTTTACTTCATGCGAGGTATTTAACTTAGGGAAAATTGTGTCTAATGTCTCCAAGAGAGGACCAATCAAAGAATATAAAATTCACAACTTAGGGGATGCAATGTGTCACATCTAGCCACTAAGAGGAATTCAATATGCTAAGATAGATCATGCTCATGAAGGACATCACACCCAATGTCATCCACAAAGTGACAAAATGCATCGTATGAAGTAAGAAGGTTGTGCTAAGAACCAAGGAAAAGGAAAAATGCAAATAAATAATTCCAATGCATGTCCCCACTTTAAAGGAATTGCTACACACCATTATGTGAGAAAGTAATTTAAAGTATAAAATGAAAAACACACAAAATAAATAAGACATGAGAGCCAACATGGAAATCCCCTATGCCAAGTCATACATTTCTGTGAAGAAAAGGAAGGGATTCCCTCAAAATGAAAACACCAAACACATAAGGGATCTATGGATTTGGGGTTAGTATGTTCTTTGCTACAATTTCTTGTAAGGAGCTCAGAACTATCATCATTCCCCAAATACATAGATCTATAAGAATTAAACAAAGAGAGTGAAAACAAAAAAGAAAGAAAGATCCATTTGGGTCAACATGGAAGAGACATAGGACATCTCGTCACTTTGTATCATCCCCAAAGAAAAACACAAGCACATGAAAATGAAAAAGTGAAAGAAAAAGGAAAAGGAAAAGCTTTTGGGTCAACATGAAAGAGACATTTCAGTCTCAATGCCTTGTGTCATCCCCAAAAGGGAAAACACAAAACAAAAGTGAAAAATAAAATAGAAATACCTTTTGGGTCAACATGAAAGAGACATTATGGTCTCAATGCCTTGCATCATCCCGAAAAGGGAAAAAAAAAAGGGAAAAGGAAAAGGAAAAAATGATGTACGACATAGAGAAGAATGAAGGTACAAATAGAATAATGTCATAAAGAGAGAAGAACATCAAATTTCACATTACGAGGGAACACGATACACATGCAAACAAAAAAGAAAAAGAAAAAATGCAAAATACTAGTAAGGAAAATGCAAGTCAACCATCGCGCAAGTCATCCACCTCGTAGTCATTTTCATGATGTATCGAGGGTGGGAAACTAGCCAAAGGGACAAGTGCAAGTGTTGAACTAGGGGAAGTACCAAGTTCTACACTTATTGTAGGAAATTTTTCATTTAAGCTCATGGAAGAGGAAAATAATGTATTCAGATCATTATGCACCGCTTCATCTATTTTAGTGATCACATCATCATCATCCAGATTAATTACAATAGGAGGACGGATGATAATGTCCAATGAAGGGTCTATCATGAGTTGTGGTTGTTGTATTGGATCATTTTTTTATGCTTGGAGGGGAGGGTTGTCATGTATTACTTCTATCAAGTATGTATTTTGATTTTCTTTGTTTTCTTCATTTTGTAACTTGCGAGCGAGGGAACGACATCTACACCTATGCTCTCTAGATCCTTTATTTATTTTGGTTTTATTGTCAAGTTGTGCTTGTGAAGGAGCGGGTTGATCAACCATTTGTTTCTTGCCTTCCCTGAGGGGAGGAACAAAAGAAACCATGGAAGGTTGTTCATCCACTTTCTCCTTTGCTTTATAAACTTATTGTATATGAGGAGGCAAGATAGGGTTGTTATCATTATCTCTTGGTCACTTGGATGATGTGGGGGAAGTTTCAGGTGTTGGTTGAGTTTGATGGGTTGGTTCTTCTTTAGGTTGAAGCATTGTTTCATCTAGGATGGGAGTGTTGGAAGTGGGTAGGCACGTATTGCAAAGGGAAAATTTGGAAATTTTCTTTTCTTTAAAATTTTGGTAAGCAATGAAAAAGAAGTCTTTGTGAGGTGTGATAGGTTCCATAGGCTTAGGCCAAAAGGATTTTAAGGAGAAATTTCCTTTAGAAGACAAAGGGTTAAAGCCACTATGGTGAATAGTGACTATGTCATTGTCAAGTGGAAACTTTAAACATTTGTGTATGACCAAAGGAACAACTTTCATCTAGTGAAGCCATAGATGGCCTAGCCACAAATGAAACTAATTCAACTATGGGATGATAGAAAATGTAACATCCATTGTCTTATATCCTATCAGTAACGGGAGGATGATCGATCCTATCGTAGGGAAAGAAAAACCATTGTGTGTTTTGATCCATGCTCTCATTTTTTCATTATCTTGATAAAGATCATGTAATACCAAAAATTCCTCAATGATCATATTATCTCCACATGCAAGATCTATGAGTATCCCATTAGTGGGCTTATCATAAATATGGTCAGCTATGTAAAGAGGAAAATTGAGAAGATTTGGAAGGATGTCTTTAGAAAATAATGTAATATCAAGAGATTTCTTAGGTTGGCCCTTACGAGGGATAATTTTGTCACACCTACCATTTCATTCATAGGATTAATAGTAGTGGTATGTGGAATAGAATCAGAATGTGCAACATCTATATGAACATTCATCACATGTCATTGTTTTGGATTTTTCTAGCTTTGACAAATGATACATTATATTTGGGCATGGGATCGGTAAAAATTTTCAAATTTTGATTGGGTGGGGCAATAGACACATTTCCTTTAACATTAACATTTGAAATGGATAGACAACCATAATCAATGAGGTCTTGCACTAGGTGTTTAAGACACATTGTTCTGTGTCTTGTTGATTTTGTCTATGATAATGGCAATAAGCATTGGGTTGAAAGGTTGGGGATAAAGGATTAGTAGGATTGAGTGGTTTAATAGTGGGTAAGGTAATCATTTGTTGCTACAAAATTTGGGACATTTTGTTATAAAGAGTGTCTAGTAAAGGTGTAAATTATCTTTTTGGACCTCCATAACTATAAGGTATCGCGACATTAACAACTGCTACTTGGTTGTTGATGGGTTGAGTTGGTTGTTGTGGAGGGGGTTTAATTGTAAGAATCCTTTGTTTGGTTTTCTAAAGGGT
The DNA here is from genome assembly GCA_007258455.2 of Sequoia sempervirens. Taxonomy (NCBI): domain Eukaryota; kingdom Viridiplantae; phylum Streptophyta; class Pinopsida; order Cupressales; family Cupressaceae; genus Sequoia; species Sequoia sempervirens. The sequence goes on from VDFB02000015.1 coordinate 36,666,133, forward strand.
TTTGAATTATGTGGGTTGACATGTTCATATTTCTCAACTTGGCTAGAAGTAGATTTGGCATCATGACTACTAACTGAATTGTGATAGTCACAAAGGGTTGTACATAGATGCATGAAAGTAGTAAATTTCATCATGGTCAATTTATCTTGAATTTGACTTTGTAAATTTTCAATGAAAATATTTTGGAGATGTGGATCAAGAACCTTGACATCGATTTGGGCATAAAGTGACTGATAGTGTGAGATGAAATCGGTTACCTTTTAATCCACATTTTGTTTACATCTCATTAAATCAACCAATTTCTTTTTGGGAGTCATGTGGAATTGAAAATGATTTATAAATGCATCAACTAGTTCATTGAATGAACAAATTGAATTGTTTGGTAAGGATGAAAACCACTCTAAGGTAGTGTCTTTAAAGTCCTAAGAAAAAATTTGGCTAACAAATTATCGTCAAGCAAAAGTCACTACATAAGGTGGTTTAAGCATTAACATGATTAGAAGGATCACCCTTTCCACCATACTTCTAAAATTGAGGCATTTCTATTCCTTGTGGCATTGGTGTTCACAAGATTTCTAAAGATAGTGGGTTGCTTTAGATATAATAGGTGGGTGGTCCATTCTGGTTTTGGTTGATGGTGGATATTGTTTTTGCATGGAGGTGACAGTTTGGAAAAGTTGTGTTATGAGAGGGTTAGTGTAAGTGGTATGAGGTGGAAGGGAAAGTGGTGATGGAGTGTATGTAGTAGTAGGGAAAGTGAGTGGAATGCTAATAGATGGTATGGTGGAAGAGGAGAGAACATGTGATGCCACATAAGAATTAGGAATGCTAGTAGGAATAGTGGAGGAAGATATCACATTACTAATAGATTGCTTGATTGTTGCAACTTGGGGAGTGGTGTAGGTAGGTATGGATGCTACGGTTAAAAGGAAGAGGAGTGGTAGGTCCTTAACTAACCACAATGTTTATTGATTGAGATGTACTAGAGGTGGAAGGAGAATGTTTTTTGTATATCTCAGCAATTTTTTTCATAACATTTAGGCCTTTGTCACTTTCAATTAGGCGATGCATGTTTTTTATAGTAGGAATCACAGTGGTTGAAATGTTTTGAAGACACAAGTTATGTTGAAGATGTGTTAAATCCTCATGAATGTTAATGAATTTTTCTTGTGGGATTTGATCATTTTGTGTTTCAACTTGCAGACATTATTGGAAGACAAAGCATTGCTAAAGGTAGGGTCGATGCCTAGTGTACTAGTTGCAATACTAGGAGTGGAAGTGTTAGAAAATCCAAGATCCACAATGAGTGTATTATCATGGGATAACATGAGTCTTGAGCTTCGTCTCACTAAGTTATTAGCAATAGGACACCAAACAGTCATGCAAAGGTTTCTAAATGTGAGTGAATGTAAATGCAATGTAAACTAAGAGCAACCAAATGCTAATAACTAGAATTCTAGAAACTATAACATAATTGCAATATCAGAAAACAAAAATGTACAAAATGCCCAGAAAATGCCAAAAATTACAATGCAAAATGTGCAGAAGGACTAAGTCTCCTAGTGTGGTGAATTAGTCCCAATGATGACTTTTTTGTGATTTTTCAAAAAAATTAAATGCAATTTTATGTTTTTTAGATGTGCAGATACAACTACAGTATGAAAATGTAGAATTTTGTTGTTTTTTTAATGAAATATGATGCAAAAATGTAAGCTATATGAGCTTTTCACTAATGCAATTTTTAAACCCTAGGATGCAAATTAAATAATGCAACACTTAATTTGAGTTTAACCTACGATGCAAATGCACTTGAAATTAGAAATAAAATTTTCAAACGTCAGGTTCACCAAAATGTGGAGACCAATTTTGGTATCTAAAGGTTCTCTAACTCTTCTAGGGTTTTTCACCTAAAAGGAGAGAAATGGACCAAAAATGCATAATGTCTATAGAAAAATTAATGCAAGGATGGATGCAATATGCCGAGATGCAATGTATAAATGCAATAAACTGAAAAAGAAAGGTTATTATTAATGCAAAACCTAAGAAATGCAACTTGTTTGAAAACACAGTGATGTGTGCAAAAACACCTATAGAATGCAAGTAAATGATAACAAAATTAAACAAGACTGGAGAGGTACACCTGGAATCTAAATTCTAATGTAGAGAGGCTTTGGAATCCTACAAAATTGATTAGAAAATTTGATTGGGACAGTTGTGCCAAGCTGGATGACTTAGTCCAGTTTAGGAGAAATTGTACCAAAATAAGAATCTAACAAATGGGTATCCAGAAATGTAGAAACCATTTTTCAGGCCTGGAAGTGGGACTAATTCACCACATATGGTGACTTAGTCCACCTATGAATCTCAATAAATTTGGGACAGGATTATGTAGCTTTCGGTCTGCACTTCCTTTCCTGATAGGTGTTCGGTCCAAATTCTACAAAAATGAGCTAAAAGAGGTCTCCAAGCTTCAATTAGGGATTTGTTGACTTTGATGACTTTTATGGATTGAAAATAACTTTTTAACACCTTGCTCTTTAACAAATCTGCATAGAAGACCTGCAAACACACATGCAAAGAGGGGAAAAAGTGTTAAGGGTTAGAGTATAGGGGTTTGCCTTGGTCAAACCTCAATTTGGTAATCAATCCCTAGATAATGGAATGAAATGGAAAGGTAATGATGAATAAACAACATGCAATGTCACAAACTCACCAAACCCTTGATGTAGAAATCTAAAGATAAGCAATGAATTGCTCCAATGGATGACTTGATAATTCTTAGAAATGCTTAGAATGCTTGAAAATTGCTTAAGTGATGAAATGGAAATTAGAAGATTGTAGGGGATGAAAAATGAGGGGAAAACCCTTTATTTATTCTTGATCTTCCAATATTTCCCAAAAATAACACATCACAAGTTGGCCTCAAGAATAAGAGAATAAAATCCTGCCAAAATTTTGAAATAATTTTGATTTTTGTGCCCAGTGGGACTAACTCACCCCAAGTGGTGACTTGGTCCCACCAGGGAAATTTTACTGGGTATCAGGAATTAAAGTTCATTTAATAATGTTTAATGGGAATATTCTCAAAAATACACTTAAGTAGAGCTAGAAAGTGCATTAAGGGGTCATTTAAACATAAGAAAAGGTTGAATAAGTGATGACAAGTCTAGAAAAGCATGAGAGTTTTTGACAACTCTTTATAACATTTTGAAATAAGACTTGGTAAGTGATAAAACGAGGTTATTTAGGTGAATTATATTGAAAGGGTCCTAGTAGAAAAGTGTTAAAGTGGGTTGTAACAACACTTCACAACACTTTTACAAGACATCCTAGAATTCTTAATGATTCATAAGAGTCCAAGACCTAATGTGAATGTGTTGACCACATTACAACATTAGATCTAGGAAAAATAAAGCCAAAATCCATAAGAAAGACTCAAATGAGCATTGAAATTTCCAACTATAATTTTTTTAGCAACACATACCTATTCAGACATGCTAGGTATTGATGCTAAGATAGTGACACACAACATAGTTCTTGAAGAAGATGTTAAATTGGTAAGACAAAAGATACAAAAGATGAATCTTAAGATATATTTATTGGCTAAGATTGAGATTCAAAAGCTTCTTGAAGCTAGTTTTATATGACCTATTGATTATTCTCCTCGGATCTTGAACACTATTGCAGTTGCAAAACCTAATAATCATATTAGGATGTATATGAACTTTCATGATTTGAATAAAGTATCTTGAAAAGATGATTTTTCCATTCCTAATATTGACATGATAGTAGATTCGATAATGGGACATGCTTTGTTGTCATTCATGGATGGAATTTCTAGATATAGTCAAATCTTTATCAACCCTCAAGATTAGTACAAGAAAACATTTACTACAACTTGGGGAACATTTTTTTGGGTAGTTATTCCTTTTGGATTAAGGAATGCAGGTACAAAATATCAAAGAGCTATGACATTGATATTTCATGATTACATACACAAAATTTTGGAAGATTATGCTGATGATATTCTAGCCAAGTCTTTAACTTGACAAGACAATGTGAATATCCTTTGGAATTTTTTTGAATGAATGCAAAAATATAACATGAGATTGAATCCGAAAAAGTGTTTATTTGTGTGGATAGTAAAAAACTTTTAGGTTTTATAGTATCTCATAGAGGCATTGATGTGGACACAAAGAAAATTGGTACAATCATAAACATGCCACCTACTAAAAAAAATTCTCAATTGCATACTCTACAAGGAAGAATTCAAGCTATTCATCATTTTGTGGAATCCTTAGCATACCTAACATTACCCTTTACACAACTCCTTAAAAAATAGGTTTAGTTCAATTGGAATGAGGATTGTAAACAATCCTTTGAGAGTTTAAAATATTACCTTTCTACTCCACCTATTTTACAACCTGCTATGCAAGAAAAACTGTTTATTCTTTATACAACAACATCACCCAATGCTCTCGCGACATTTTTGGCTCAACAAGATGAAAGTGGTAGAGAACATTCTATTCATTACATTAGTTGAACCCTAATTGATTATGAGACATGATATACAATGATATAAAAGTAGTGTTTAGCTCTATTTTCTATTAGTAAATTGAGACATTACTTATTGAACACATAAATTCATGTGATGACAAAAGTTGATCCTTTAAAGCACCTTTTCACTAAAATAGGTTTATTCGGACACTTAGCTAAGTGGATTATGTTGTTAACTGAGTTTATCCTTAAATATTTCTCTCAAAAGGAAATCAAAGGACAAGCCTTACTTGACCAATTATTCGATGCTCCCTCTCCCTTAGCATTACCTAATATAGACTCATTCCCTAATGAGAATGTGTTGACTATTCAAATAGAAAAAGGAGCATGGGAATTGTACTTTAATGATTCTAAGTGTTAGACTAGCTCTGGGGTAGGGGTTATATTAATTCCTCCTTCAGGTAAACCTATTCCCTTATCTTTCCATCTAAACTTCCTATGTAGAAATAACACTACAAAGTATGAACCTTTAACAATTGGTATACATGAAACTTTAGCATTAGATGTCAAACACATCTCTATATTTGGTGATTCCCTACTAGTTATTAAACAAATAAATGGTTCATATCAAGAAAAGTATCATAAAATAATTCTATATAAAGACCTCAAGATGACATTATTAGATAAATTTGACTCATATACGATTGACAACATACCATGAAAGGATAATTGACATGCTGATGTAATGGGAAGTGTTGCTTCCCTTGTATTTCCTAAAGATCCTTTTTTTGATTTCACATTTACAATTCAAGTGATCCCTAAACCATTGATAGATGATAAAATCAAAAAAGTGTTATTAACTGATACTGAAAACTCTAACGAATGGTGCACAACAATATTCAACTATTTAAAAGAAGTAGATTTTCCTGAACATACAACTAAGAACACTCGAGCTCGTCTTCAAAAAATTGCATCTAAGCATATAATCCTTGTGGATGTGTTATACAGAATATCATTTAATTATCTTTAACTTAGATGTCTTAAACAATCTAAAATCCCTATAGCACTTGAAGAAGCTCATGCAGGTGCTTGTAGGGAGCATTTTGGAGGAAGATCATTAGTTCAAAAAATACTTTGTATGGGATACTATTAGAGACACGTGGAACAAGATTATTTTGCATATGTGAAGAAATGTCATAAATTTCAGCAAAACAACAATTTGATTCATGCTCCTACCTCTTAGCTTCATGCCCAAGTTTCTATTTGGCCATTCTCTCTTACGGGTTTGGATCTTATTCGAAAAATATCACCACCATCTTCCGCAAGACATATGCTTATCATTACTGTTGGAGTTAAAATGACACTGAGAGGGGCGGTGAATCAGTGTCTTAACAGATTTGACCAATTTTCACAAAATCAAAAACCATAGCTCAGATATTTTCTCAATATACTCTAATTAGTGCATTCATGAGTTGAATGTAATCACTTGTAAACAGAACTGAGAAAAGTAATAATCAAACAATGAACTAAATGATCAACAACACAGTAAAGAAAAGGGAGCTCAGAAGAACAATAAGACTCCATATTTTACCCAGTGGAAAACCCTCCTGGGGTATAAAAACCACTCCCTAAATGCCTTCCTGGCTTAATATTTTAAACAAAAGTTCACAATGCCTTATAGGCTGATTTCTAAGCACCCACTCAAGGAGCACTAGCCCCTCATTTTGAGACACCCATCTCAAGGAGTACCAACCCCTCAAATTATGTTTTGAATAATAATAGTGACTCAAAGGATTTATCTATTTTCAGTTAAGCACATATCTTTCTGCAGAGTTCATTCATGCATTTCCATACATACAAGAAATGATACTCTCATAATTACTATCAACACCACTTACAGTTTTCAACACAGGTATTTATTTACATTTCAAGTATGTCGGTTGTGAAGAAATCTTCAAAATCATTTTTCACCAGATCTTTTGATTCTCTTGCTGATTTTTGAATATAAATCTGAATATTGACAGACTGTAGATGATGATCAAAAATCAATATTAACACTTATCCAGAGAGTTGCAAATCATCCTATTAAAACAAAAACGCAATTGCTCAAAGAGGAAACTCAATGAATATGTTGTCATGTAACGGGTCTGAGATTTGATTCAATCGATGATGTCATCTTGTAACTATATTTTGAAGTTTCCATAAACGGCCACAGAGTTTGAGTCTTCGTAACAATTCGTTGAGACAAGGAGATAGTTCTGTCGAAAGCAATTTATAACGCAGTCAGTCATCCTCATAGATATAGCTATGAATCTGTGAAGTCACTGTAGCCTAAAGATTCTCTCACCGAATGCATCCTTCTATCTGTAACTATGGCATCTTGTTGTCGGGGAGACGCTTTGTAGATTTCGTTGTGTTTCACTGAAATACATTCGATACACATTGTCATCGTAACATATTGTTTTTCTTACCAACTAGACCCTTTTGTTTTCCATTCACTATCGATGTAGCCTTTTGACATCGGAGAGACCTCTCAGAGATTACTTTATGTTATACCGAAGGTCTTTGTCATTTCTAAGTCACCAAGACATTATCATTCTCATACCGATGGAGATCTTTATACAATCCCTTGTGATGTCACTATAGCCTATCGTCATCAGGGAGACCTCTTGTAGAATATATTGAGTCCTACTGAAACACTTCATTCACTCGGAGTCACTGAGACATTATATCGACAGATTAACTTACGCCGAAGGACTCCCAAGGAGCACCCATCGCCGAGACAGTTTGAATTTGGCAAGACATTAGCCCGACCATCTGACTCATGCCAATGAACCGTTCCATGTGCACAAGTTAGGGAGACATATAGAACTCGGTGAAACACCACCCTGATAGCCATAACCTTTGCCGATACGATCATCCTTAGTCGCCGAAACCACGTGAATGTCTCGCTGATAGACATCCACAAGCACTAGTCAGGAAAACAATATATCTTCACTAAGACCTTATCCTGAGAACCCTGACTTCTGTCGAAACACATCCATTCACCATCGGTCGGTATAACATTGCAATCTCACTGTGACTTCACACCGATGGCATTACACTTTGCCAAAATACTTATTCTAAAGCGAGTTGGTGTGACATTTCAATTTCGATAGGACCTTATCCCGACTATATACCATAAGCCGATAGAGAATACTTTATGTCACTAAAACACAATAGAAGTCTTGCTGACTGCAGCCTGAATGATAAATTCAATCGCCAAGACTTCTGAAATGTCTTCCAAAAGGAAACTCAGACATTTCAAAGTGGATCGAGGAGACTCTGCAAACAACCAAAACCTGTGATGTGCAAGGAGAACCATTCTGAGACAGATTAACAATGATTCTAAGACAGATTAACAATGAGAACAAACTGAAAGAGATTTTTTCATCAAGGATAAACTGTAAACACAACTGAGATTCAACAAACTCCCCTTTTGTCCTTGATGGCAAAACACCAAAGACTCTCCCCCTTTTTGCCTCAAGGAAAAGAATAGAAGAACACATCTGAAAAGCTAATCAAATTCCATGAGAAATAGCTGCCAAAAATAACAGAGTGCAGCAACCAAGATTGTAGGAGAGTTGTAAGTGAATCAAAACATATAACATGCTCCCCCTAAGCCAATGCATGGAAAATCAGAGAAGTGAAGATTAAGAGATAACTCCCAATCGAAGTCTCAACCTTTCAAATAACTCTTTAGCTAAGGGCTTAGTAAAAATATTAGCCACCTGATCTTGAGAGCCAACAAACTATAAGCAAACTTCATTAGCCAAAACCTTTTCATGAAGAAAGTGAAACTTGATAGCAATATGTTTAGTGCGGGAGTGCAAAACATGATTTTTGGATATACTTATCGCACTTGTGTTATCACAGAGAATAGAAACAGGTTTAGGAATTTCAATACCCATATCAGATAGAGTTTGACTCATCCAAAGAACTTGAGTACAACATGAAGTGGCAGCAATGTATTCTGCTTCTGCAGTAGATAGAGAAACAAATTCTTGTTTCTTGTTGTGCCATGTCACTAAACGATCACCAAGAAAGAATGCAGCACCACTGGTGCTTTTCCTATCATCCAAACAACCAGCCCAGTCAGCATCAGTATATGCAATTAATGAAAAATCAGCGCTTCTAGGATACCAATGTCCATAATTAAAATTGCCCTGAATATATTTAAAAATCCTTTTAACAATAGTGACATGGGATTCTTTAGGTGATGCCTGAAACCATGCAACAGTGCAAACTTCCTGCATAATGTCAGGTCTAGAAGCAGTTAAATATAACATACTACCAATCATTGATCTGTATTCAGTTTGATTTGTATCAGGGGAATCATCAACTTTAGTAAGTTTGCATCCAATAATCATTGGAGTGCTAAATGGATGGCATTCATCCATCTAAAATTTCTTAAGCATCTCTCTAGCATATTTGGTTTGATAAAGAAATATTCCATTTTCACGTTGAGACATTTGAAGACCAAAGAATAAATTTAATTCTCCTAATAATAACATTTCAAATTCAGATTCCATTAGCTGAGAGAATGTTTTACTCAATGTAACATTGTTGCAGCCAAATATAGTGTCATCAACGTATATTTCAACAACGAGAATATCAGAACCTTCAATTTGAACATAAATATTGCTATCTACACCTCCTCTAACAAAACCATTTGAAAGCAAATGACTTTCAAGCCTAGAGTACCAAGCTCTAGGTGCTTGTTTTAAACCATAGAGGGCCTTTTTCAATCTGTAAACATGATCAGGCTTATTTTTGCACATAAATCCTTCAGGTTGTTCAACATAGACCTCTTCATCTAAATAGCCATTTAAAAAAGTAGTTTTGACATCCATTTGATAAAAAGTAAAGTCTTTATAAACAAAATAAACCAAGAATATTCTGATAGATTCTAATCTAGCAACGGGTGTAAAGGTTTCACCAAAATCAATACCTTCTTGTTGAGCATATCCTTTGCAGACAAATCTTGCTTTGTTGTGAATGACATTACCATTTTCATCAAGTTTGTTTCTGTATATCCATTTGCCTCCAATGACATTCTTGTCATCTGGTCTTGGGACTAACTCCCAAGTCTGATTTTTCTCAATTTGATCAATTTCTTCCTGCATAGCATTAAGCCAACATGAGTCTATGAGAGCTTCATTAAAAAATTTAGGTTCAAACTGAGTAACTAGACAGAAAGCTATTTGTGCCTTTTCATCAGATTCTGCAGCCTTTCTTCTAGTTTGAACTCTTGCATTTTTATCCCCAATAATTTGATCTTTGGGGTGATATTTAGTTAGAGCTTTTGATGCAACCTTTTCAGAACTTGCTATTTCAATTCTAGGGCTTGCTGACTCAGTTCCTTCTGAAATAATTTCTAGTTCAAGTTATTCTTCCTCATTATCCTGCAAAGATTCAGCATACAAATGTGATCTCTCATCAAATTTTACATTAACAACTTCAACTATCTTATTAATCCTTTTGTTAAGGCATTTATAAGCTTTGTTGTGAGTTGAGTATCCCAAAAAGATACCCTCATCACTCTTTGATTGAAAACTCCCAAGATTATCATCATCCTTTTTGATAAAACACTTCCAAAAATTTTAAAGTATTTGACAGAAGTAGTTTTTCCATTCCACAGTTCATAAGGTGTATGTTTAGATTTTACTCTAATCTGCACTCTATTCAAAATGTATATAGCTGTATGAACAGCTTCTTTCCAGTACATATCAGGCAACTTATCTTCATCTAACATTGTTCTAGCCATTTCTTTTACAGTTCTATTTTTACGTTCAACTACCCCATTTTTTTGAGGTGTTTTTGTTGCAGCATACTGTCTTTTAATATCGTGTTGTTCACAGTAATCAATAAACTCTTGAGATGTGAACTCACCTCCTTTTTCAGATCACAGACATTTAAGTTTCAAATCAGATTCCTTCTCAACCAATTTACGAAAGATTTTAAACCTTTCAAATGCTTTTGATTTGTGCTTAAGAAATGTGACCCAAACCATTCTAGTATAATCATCCACAAACAGCATAAAGTACCTTTCACCATTAATAGACCTTGTTCTGGTTGGTCCACATAAATCAGTGTGCACAAGTTGTAAAGGTTTTGATGAAGAGTGTTCTTTTGTTTTGAAGCTGATTTTAGTTTGTTTACCACTTAGACATTCTTTGCACACAAAATTTTCTGGCTTGTTAAGAATTGGTAAACCTCTAACATTCTGATTCTTACTGATTCTAACCAGATTTTCAAAATTTAAGTGTCCTAATCTTTTATGCCATAACCAGCTTTCTTCAATTTGGCTCATTAAACACATACCTTGATTATTTTCATTGCTTGATGTGTCGAGAAGATTGTACACATTTCCTTTTGTCCTCCTTCTAGCTGCAATAGCCTTTCCAAGCTTTTTTTTAATCTCACATCCCTACGAATTGAAAAGAACATGATAACCACTGTCACAGATTTGACTAATACTTAGAAGATTGTGCTTGAGACCTTCCACATAGTACACATTAGAGATAGGAGTGTCTTCATTCAGAAGAAGTGAACCTCTACCTTTAATTTGAATACCAGAGTTATCACCAAACTTAACATATCCACCTATATAATCTTCAAGATTTACAAACTTATCCTTGTCACCAATCATATGGTTAGAACATCCACTTTCTAGGACCCATAAGTCCTTTTTCTTGGAATGAAAAGCTATTTGTATCAACATAGTTTGCCCAATGTTGTTGACAGACTTAGGTTTCCAAACCTTTTTAAAATTCTGTTGTTTAGATTGTAGATCAGCTCTACACTGTTTGACAGAATATCCCAAAGCATTGCATTTAAAACATCTGATTTGTCTAATAAAACCATAGTATTGCCTAAGACCAAACCTAGGATTCATAAGCCTGCAAGTGCTCACCTTATGGCCAATTTTTTTGCAGAAAATCCAATAACTATAGAAGAAAGGATTGACTCTGTATGAAGATCTATTACCTCTTAAAGACTGAACATGATCCTTACCAAATTCTGAGTGTTTTGAGCCAAAACCTTTGATTTCAGAAGAGAGGTTTTGTTTTGCATTGTCGAATGAGCATTCACCCTTTTCAAAACCAACACCAGTTTTATCTTTGTACATCTTCTGCTTGTTAAGCATCTCATTCAGTTTTAGAGTTCTTTCATATTTTTCAAATTTCCTTCCTAAGACAGACTGCTTCTTGTTCTAGTTTTCGAATTTCTTGATCTTTGCAGCTTACAGTCTCTTGAATACAATCTTCAACTCTTTTAGCTTCTTCAAGTTGAGTTTTTAGAGAGATTATTTCTTGATCCGGTTTGTGTTCTTGAGAAAGGACTTGTTTTTTGAGTTTTCTGACCTCTTGTAAAGCACATTTCAGCTCACTTTCAAGATCTACTACACCTTCTTCAACGTCAAAGGTGTTAGAGTCATCTTGTTGAGTAGTTTCAGCCATGAACAAAGTTTCATCTTCTTCAGTTGATGAATCTTCAGACTCAATATCAGATTCATCCTTACTAAATAGAATTTTCTTCTTTTTGAAATTGAAGTTTCGTTTAGGTTTGAAGGCCTTTTTCATAGGCTATTTTTCAGTTGACTCGTTGTCACAGATTTGATCATCATAGGGACACTTTGCAGCAAAGTGACCTATTTTGCCAAAAGTTAAAACATTTAAAGGGAAGTTTTCCCTTATATTTTCCTGATCCTTTTTTAAATCTTCTAACAAAATGGGATTCTTTAGACTCAGACAACTCTGATTCACTGACTTCGACTTTTTCTTTCTTTTCAATGTTAAAGGCAGTTTCTTTACTTGTAGAATTGTTTTTGCTAGTTCTCATTTCATAGGCAGTAAGTATTCCTTGTAGGTTGTCTAAGGTAAGCTTGTCAAAGTGTTTCTTTTCTTCTAGGGCAGAAACCTTAGATTCAAATTTGGATGGTAAGGTTCTAACAACCTTTGTGACCACATCAAATTCATTAACCTCTTGACCTAGACCTTTCATTGAATTGACAACTTCATCTACTCTTAGGAAATATTTAGCCACTTTTTCATCATCCTTCATTTTCAACTCCTCAAACTGATGTTTGAGTGTAATGATTTTTGACAGTTTGACTTTCTCATTCCCTTGATATATAGTTTCAAGTTTTTCCCAAATTCCATGAGCAGATTTGCAATGCATGACTTTAATGAACACATCTTTTGTTAACCCACACAAGAGGGCATGCTTACCTCTGGCATTTGTTTCATACTTCTTCTTTTCAGCAGCATCAGTGGGAATAGTGGCTGGTACATTGTAATCTTCTAAAACAATGCACCAAACATCAACATCAAAAGAAACAAGAAAAGCTTCCATTCTGATTTTCTAGAACACATAATTAGTTCCATCAAATAATGGAGCTCTGGATACTGAGGCACCATCTTGAGTATGTGCCATTAAAAGACAAACTCCAAGACCAAGATCAATCCAAGGTAATTAAACCTATCAAAGGAACCTATGCTCTAATACCAATTGTTGGAGTTAAAATGACACTGAGAGGGGGGGTGAATCAGTGTCTTAACAGATTCGACCAATTTTCACCAAATCAAAAACCATAGCTCAGATATTTTCTCAATATACTCTGATTAATGCATTCATGAGTTGAATGTAATCACTTGTAAACAGAATTGAGAAAAGTAATAATCAAACAATGAACTAAATGATCAACAACACAGTAAAGCAAAGGGAACTCAGAAGAACAAGAAGACTCCAGATTTTACCGAGTGGAAAACCCTCCTGGGGTATAAAAACCACTCCCTAAATGCCTTCCTGGCTTAATCTTTTAAACAAAAGTTCACAATGCCTTATAGGCTGATTTTTGAGCACCCACTCAAGGAGCACTAGCCCCTCATTTTGAGACACCCATCTCAAGGAGTACCAACCCCTCAAATTATGTTTTGAATAATAATAGTGACTCAGAGGATTTCTCTATTTTTAGTTAAGCACATATCTTTCTGCAGAGTTCATTCATGCATTTCCATACAAACAAGAAATGATACTCTCAGAATTACTATCAACACCACTTACAGTTTTCAACACAGGTATTTATTTACATTTCAAGTATATCGGTTATGAAGAAATCTTCAAAATCATTTTTCACCAGATATTCTGATTCTCTTGCTGATTTTTGAATATAAAGTTGAATATTGACAGACTGTAGATGATGATCAAAAATAAATATTAACACTTATCCAGAGAGTTGCAAATCATCCTATTAAAACAAAAATGCAACTACTCAAAGAGAAAACTCAATGAATATGTTTTCATGTAACAGGTCTGAGATTTGATTCAATCGATGATGTCAGCTTGTAACTGTATTTTGAAGTTTCCATAAACGGCCACAGAGTTTGAGTCTTTGTAACAATTCGCTGAGACAAGCAAATAGTTCTGTCAAAAGCAATTTATAACACAGTCAGTCATCCTCATAGATATCGCTATAACTCTATGAAGTCGTTGTCATTGTGACATAAGGAAACTCTCATCGATGTTCTTTTGTTTCGATCATAGTCACCGTGACATATTGTTTTTCTTACTAACTAGACCCTTTTGTTTTCCATTCATTATCGCTGTATCCAAAAATGATCTCAGAAAGACCTTTCATCAAGCATATTACAACTAACTGACATCTCATGTGTTGTATTCGGTGAGACCCACTTTTCTCGCCAAGACCCTATGCTGAGATTACAAATGTTTTTCCGAAGTATTCACATCCCGCACCGGTCGATGAGACACCCTCAAACTCACTGTGACCTTTCTCTGAAGAACCTAACTCATACCGATGAGTTATTTTGAAGACCATCCACAAAAGACTATTGATGTGACCCTTTCACCCAGTCGGCAAGACCAAGAGCATTCGGAGAGACCACACCGAAGATACCTTTCCTTCGTTTTCATGTGAGTCGTCGTAACAAGTTGCTATCAGGGAGACCTTATGTAGATTTTGTTTAGTCTTACCGATGATAGATTTCCTACTGACGGGGTCAGCGAGAGACTTCATTATCACCAAGACCTTAAGCTGAAGACTACAACACTTGTTGATGTGCATCCTCCCACCACTGGTCGGTGAGACACCAATAGACTTGGCAAGACCCTACCACGAACAATAAGACTTACGCAGATGAAATCTCCAAAGCGGGGTCGACAAGACTTAGTAACCATTATGCCAATAAATGCTTGCAAGAGAAATCCGACGATGAAACCCCATGTCTGTCAGTAGCCTATTTAGATAAATTTCAACGCCATGACAACTAAAATGTCTTCGTTTTATAGGCAACCTTACATTTCAAAGTGTACCTGAGACTCGCCATTCTCACCCCACATGAATAAGCCCAAAAGAGAAACATCCAAAACCTGTGATGTGCAAGGAGAACCATCCTGAAATAGATTATCAATGAGAACAAACTGAAAGAGATTTTGTCATCAAGGAAAAACTGTAAACACAACTGAGATTCAACACGTGTCTCGCCGTTACATTTGTGATTCCAATATGGTATTTTACAAACATAAGTATCTTTCCTTGCTTACCAGATTTGGGGTTCTAGTGTTGCTTCTTCAGAGTTCTTCCAATGCTTCTTCATAGTAGTTCATCTCTCTGAGGGGGGTTTTTCCCAATGGGTTTTCTCTCTCTTTGCAATTGTAAATGAGTACTTGATTAGGCCTTGTTTCCAGGACTCATCTTTGTATAATAATTTTGCTTCTCCCTAAGTTGCAGTTATGGGGGGGTGTTGGTGTAATTAATTTTTAATTACACTTTGCATAAGTTTACTTAGGCTTTATTTAATTCCTAAGTTATAGGTTTTCATCTATATTTTATTGAGCTATCTTGTTGGTCAAGATAAGATTAGGGTTATGCATCTTTGCTTTTATAAAGAAAATCATTATCTTGTAATTATTGAATTCTCGAATAATATTATGTTGCACATTGTTTTGCAACCTCTCTGTTTTTTCTGATTTTCTCTTCTGTGGAAGGTCTTTTCGGTTTGCAAATCTGATCTTGGTTTCTAACAAAAAATGAAAACTCATCATCACATTAGTAACTACAAAATGAAATATCAAAGGACATAACCATGTAGACCACATGACTCAAACATGAAATCAACCTTAGATTTGATTTTCCAATCATGTCCACAAATGAGTAACCATAGTCAAAGAGCCAAATAAGCCCTAGGAAGATAAGAAAAATATCTTAACATCAAACCATATCACCACCAAACACCACATACATGATCATGTCATCCAATGCATCAAATGTACCTACATATCCATGACACCATAATCATAGCATTATTGTACTTGCACTCAACTATCACCCATACAAGACTCCAAGTCTCAAACCATGTCCAACCATGTCCTCAAAACTGAAGACAACCTATGTAACTATCTCCATCAAATTCCCAAATCTAAAAGAGACCTATAAACCTATACCAAAAATCAGCAAACTAATAATCAATTGTACCATCATAAAAATCATATAAAAACACGCACTCCCTCAAGGTTTTGCCACTTGACTCATCTCGATACTCACACAATCACACCTCAAATCTCAAGCACCTACAAGTGATCAAACAAGTAAAATTATCATCCTACTCCTTAAAATTATAAACAATATGAACCATTGTGTAGTACACTACAAATTCTCTCCAATGCCTCTTTGAAATAAAAAATATGACTTCGTATGTAAAATTTATGCTAAAAAATGTGCAACAAAGAACATTTGACTTCCAAACCCAAAAAGCAAGTAAAAATAGAAAAATCATGGAACTATACTTGTACCACTGCGTAGAGATCATAATCATATTTCCAACAAATACAAGAAGTCGAGAAAAAGATATACTAGGAAAAAGTTATGCCTCCCAAAATAAAAGTTGTCCAATCTAACTATAGGGGAAAATCAAGGTGGACCCCACTCCAAAAACAAAAAAAATTCACTTTATTAAAGCTGGAATTTTTTTAATTTACTTTTTAATTTCAAAGGTATTAGTTGGAAAATGGTTTAAAATATTTAAAAGGTTTCAAATAATAAAGATATAAAAATTATACCTTTGGGGGTGCATCGTTCCTTTCCAAATCACTTCAAATTTTTGCTTCTTTTAAAACTTTGAATGGGGCACTTTTAAAGGGAGTCGACTAACTCATAGAAAAAAAAAACCTATATACAAATAAAGATGTATGAAAACATACATAGCAACATACATAGCATGATGTGATCAAAGCAGAGGGCCACCAAAATTAAGAGCAATAGAAATGAAAAACTGAGGGACAATGACTAACGATAGACAATAGACAAAATAATGAAAAAATAGTAGGTGCATCAATACTATTATCAACTTGCGCACCTAAATTAAATTAAAAACCACCTAATTTTCCCTCCTCCCAAGTTTCCTCACATACAAATTTGACATCTCTATAGGTGATTGTGAGTTCATTGATGTCATTGAGGGGGCACTACGCTGTAGAGATTAGAGTTCCTTCTAGAATACAAAGTGGCTTGACACTTTCAGTACCCCTGAGGAAGTCACCAGGGATTATGATGTGGAAATTTTCTTGAGAGGTTAAAGGGAAAAAATTAATTTCTCTTATTTCTCCTCCTTTATTGAAAAAAACAACACACTAGAGTTCCAAGCCTGCTCTACTATCAAGTATGGTTCCTCCTCTTCTATTTTCCATCCTTCTCATGCTTCACCTGATAAGGAGCCTTTCTTTTTTTTGGAGCCCAAGGGGATATCATGAGTGGCATGAGCAATACCTTCTTCTTAGACAATTCACAAATTTGTGACTAATGAAACATTCTTTTCTATTCCATAGACACCCATTTTGGTGCAGGAAGGGAGTATGCTAGGAGACATGGAGAGATGATTCGTGGATGACAATGCCATTTTATGAAACATTATTTATTGTTCTCTTTTTGGTATTCTGTCAAAATTTCACATGCCTAGTCTATGCTTCCACATTTTGAATAGATTTAATAGAGCATTTCCAACTTTCATTCCTTGGTAGGTGAAATGGTTGAGGCTTTCTCTTGCTACTATTGTATGAAGAGCAATTCAAAGGACCCTTAGCTGGAGATTATAAATACAAGTTGCCTAGGTTTCAAACCTAAAATGAACATTGAAACTTTTCTGAACTCCTCAGATTTATCCTTTTAAAGTCTATATATAATTTTTATCCAATTTATACTTCTCTAATTTGCTTCACTCATAAGGTTGTATCAAAGTTTTTTCTTTGTAAAGGTATGATTGTCATTATCGGAATTCACAAGTTCTTATTTTGTTCTCTTCTCTTGTCTTAAATGCAAGTATCTCAAAGAAATTATGTATATATACAAATCTTACTTTTTTTTAATGATATATCAATTTAAATCATAACAAGGGTCATAAAAGGTCAATTGAACATTGCATTACCTTGTTAATTGGTATAATTCAAATTAATTTCTTGCACTCTACATATATTTCAAGGGTCCTTACTCAAAGAAGGTTATTTTTTTAGTGATAGTGTTTGTTAATATTGGTGATGTTTAGAAGCACATTGTGAAGAGCATTGTACCACATATCAACTCAAATGATTATAATTTATAAGACTAGAGGGTCTTACAATAGTAGAGGGTTTTACAACAATATGTAGGTTTCAGGTTTCATTACACTTAGTGTTTTCCAACCTATAAAGTTTTTAATGAAAACCTTTTAGTATTTAGATAGTATGAATATAATAAAATAAACTTTGAAAATTTACCATAACTCCTACTTAGAGTAAAAAATTGTGTTTCAATTTCTTCATATGATGGAAAAAGAAATGCACAAAATAAGCATATGTTAGAAAATATAGTGGGTTGTGAGTAATTGCATTCTTCTTGTTCTAAGCTCAAGGGTGGAGAGCTTGGGGAGGATTCCTAGATGGGGATGAATAACCAATTGGGTTGTTTTGTGTAGATGGTTTTACAATAATATGTGGGTTGCAAGTTTCATAACACCTAGTGTTTTCCAACATGAAATTGTTGTAATGAAAACCTTTTCTTATTTAGAGAGTATGAATGTAATGAAAGGAACTTTCAAAATTTACCACAACTATTACTGATATCTCATATATTGTGATATGTTGATCTTCGTATTACATCATTCCTCACAATAAGAGTCTACAAATAGAAGCCTTCACCCTTCATTATCATCAACACATTTTCTAGTAGGTGTGTGCTACCATTTTTCTATTAAAAATCATTTAACTATACCAAGATTATGTTCATTTAAAGAGAAATCTACATTCCATTTGTAGTATCCAATCAATCATCTAAGAGATCATATAAAAAAGAGTAAGAATATTGTTGTGTGTTCTCAAAACAAATCCCAAGACTATAAGACTTGGGGACCCCAGTGAAAAATAATAACTCTTATGGCAGGAGCTAGCAAGTTGAAAAGATCACTGGAAGTGAAAAGTAAAGAGAAATTTTTAATCAAAGAGTGCTTCATAATGTAAGTGATTCAAGTATAGAATACCAAAAATTGGAAATGTTTGAAAGGTAAAAGGTTGTGCAAGTATTGAGCAAAGTGTTGTGGTTTGATATTTGGAATCTGATAAAATGGAAGCTATAGTAAAACCAAAGTCTAGGGAAAGTTCATGAGTAAAGCTAAATACTGGGTATCAGGAAATGATGTGAAATGATTTTTTTTAAATCTTAAGGTTATCTAATGATTCATATAGTCCGGTAGTCCAGTATATGTAGACGATAATTATGCAAGGATTTATGATATGCTAGAAATCATGTTATTTATGAAATTTATGTACTAACATTTGAATAATGGTTTTATTTACATGAGATGTTTATAAATGTTTTTCTATAAAAGGGATTTAATGTATGGAATTTGTGATTGCAGGAGTTGTAGATTGTGATGCAAAATTTGGGTATGGATGGTCAAGAAAATTGTATTTGTGAACAAATCCGATGGTGTTGTTAGGTTCAATGATGCACTTTACAAGCTCATGTTGGAATAGAGTTCATTGCAAAGATGTGCCAGATACCAAGATCCTAGGATGTTGGAGTTCAAGCATCTGGCAAAGAAGTGTACCTATTCCAGGGGTGGCTCATTCCTAGAATGTTCAAATCAAGGAAGAACCTAAAGTGTAGGGGAAAAAATTCCACCTAATCACTCTGATTTTGTGGTAAGTTCCTACATTTTGTTTGAACATATTTGTTTGGTTCCAAGAAGGAACCCTGATGATTAAAGATTAAAACTTGAAGAGCTTCAATGTGCAATTGGAGTTTACCTCCATTGAATTCGATTTTAATTCTCTTATCAGTCACTACATTCCATGTTGTATGATGTGATTGGTCCCTTGGATTCCCTCTCATGTATTTGTCATATCCTACTTGTTCCTTGTGATCTATAAAAGGCCAGAGGATCTTTCTTTTTAAGTTATGTTCAAAATTTATGGATATCGGAAGAGCCAAAACTTCTTTAAGTTTTATTCTTTTTTCCTATTTTCTGAATCATACTAGTGTAAAACTTTGTGTGCAGGTAGACATTAATTAATATCGGAGCCAATTAGATAGCTACCTATCTCATGAAACTTTTGTAGCTGGTTTTGTTAATTTAGTTGAACAAGACTATGTGTTGCAATGTATAAGGGTGCATGCATAATCTATTCCGTGTCCAAACTAAAACCCCTCTCTTTAAAAGCTCACACCATTTTATATGTAGCTATGAAGCAATTTGGTGAAGTATAAAGTGGTTTTCTCTATTTTAGTTAATTCTTTGGGGCATGCATGGAGAATAAACAAGAGAAAATTTTAATTTTCAATATTTTTAATGCTTTATTTTAGAATAGATGTTTAAATTCCTTGAAAATGTTCCAAAAAATAAGTGAATGGATGGGAATTTATTGAAAATCTTACATTTTCTATGAAAATTTTGAATGCTTAATGCTAAATCTACTTAAGTGATAGCAAAGAAATTGTTGATGTTCATGAAATATTATTTCAAATCTTTCAGTTTCATGATATTTTTTCTTAAGTTCCAATTGAAAACTCAGTGTATGATATATATGATTTCAATCAACCATGTGCCTCTAAGATTAACAACAATATCACATTATACCCAATAGCGAACCTAGTACAATAAACACCTGATTACCAGAGACTTGGGATTGAACTTTAAATCAGAATCCCCTTTAGATTGTCTTTGTTTGATATCTTTCAAGAAGGATAGGTTCTTTGTGGTTTATCTATGAAGAATTTATTCACCCTATTGCTATGAGTAAAATTATCATCAACAAGAACTGGTGCTAGATGGAGGGGTATCTTTGAATTTTAGGCCTATATATTAGTTCTCAGTTTTGGAAGGAAGCTTGTAAAGTGAAATTGAGTGCAAGCTGGTTTTTCAATATGGAAGTCAAGAAAATTTGGAAATTTTTTAACCAGAGGTTACATCCTTTGAGTTTATTCACCTTTAGTAGAGTCACAGAGTGTAGAATTCATGATACAACTAATCATGGTGAATTTGAGTGAGAAACTTTTTTAACTAGGGTAAGCTTGGCCATGTGTAAACTGATTCCATTAACAAAAGAAGTTCTAACTACTAGAAGGAAATAACCACTAGTGAGAAATTTTTTTAACCCTAGTGAAATTGGAAATGTTAAAAAATTAACTAATACATCAAGAAATTTTAAAAACTATAATTATTATAAAGAAAATTCTCACATTATGCAAGAAAATGGGCAAGAATTCCAAGATTCAAAGACATTGCATCATAAACAAGGAAACGACATTGATGAGTCATCATTCTCCTTATACATGGAAAATACAAATGAGGGAAAGGATTGGGAAAATCAACCAGGAGACACGTGTATTTTTCTCCAATTTGAAAATTCACAAGTTAAAAAAGGAAAATTCGATAATTTTATGCAAGATATAGAGTATCAAACTTTTAATTTTTCTCTCTGATAACAATCTAAATTGTGATACATCTTGGTCTAATCAAATGCAAACTGAAGGCAAGACCAAAGACATGAAGATTTCAGGAAGATAAAGTCAAGAAATGGACACAAACGTTCATGGAAATGAACCAAGGCTAGAAGAAGGTAGAGTATGGTTGCATCAGACGAAGTGTGTGCAATCAGCCTTTAATAAGGTCATTTTAATAGATATAATCCAAGTCATTGTTAAGTACACCTTTGAATTTATGATTATTAAATGCAAAAAATTTAAGATAATTCATTGTTACAGTAGAGTGGTTGAAATTTTTATGAATGAGTTTAAAGATAAAGTTGTTGTAATTCATACCAAAATAACAATGGAAATAGTCATATAAATTAAAATAAGTTGTTTTGTTAATTTTAATCGCTTGTTAGATAAAAATTTTGGTTAGTTAGGGTTAGTTTACTTTTTTGTAGGGTTTGTTGTGTTTTTTTGTTTGCTTTTCTTTCTTTTTGTTTCTTTTCTTTTTCATTTTGCCTTTGCATTAGCAAATTCTACTTATCTTATGCATGAGAGTTAATTCAAACATTTGAAAAATTGAACTATAAATGAAAAATGATAAAACCATACAAAGTAAAACATGCTTTAAGATGTACTAAAATTTATATATATGTGTGTGTATATCATGTAAGTACATGAAGTATTGAAATTATTGCTTGAAAAAGATCAAAAAATCCAAAAAGAGTGAGCAAAGTTGTAGGTCATAGTAGTCATTCAATCGATATGGGACACCTCATCTATCAAGGCTAAATACCTAATGTAGGTGAGTTCCCTATGAACTTCAAAGTCACGAATATGGAGGTCAATGAGGAAAGGTTGGAGTGGAACCACTTCCTCATGTTTTAGGAACTGAGGAATATCATCCATGGAAGGTTTTCCAATGGTCAGGTGTGCAACTGACAAAATTGTATCTAGATTCTCCAAAATATTTAGGCCTTACTATCAAATTGGAAGCCAAGCAAACATCTTCAACAGGTAGCCCAATATCCAGAAGTGATGCTACACAATGAGAAGCCACGTCAAAGTAAAAGAGAAAGTAGCGGATGGATTCCACATACTTTTCCCAAAGAACTAAGCACAAATTTGGTTTAGTGAAACTAAAATTTTGTACAAAGAAAACCTTTTCAATCCTTTGTGGTGTCATACTTCCTAGAAAAACATTGTGGTGGTGAGAGTAGCTTAAGTAAATTTTATTATCCATGGCCTAGAAGCAAGAGAAAATAAATAGAACAAAATTTAGAACAAGAGAAGAAAGCTAAGAAAAAGTGTGGAGAATTTGAGAAGAAATGAAAAATATATAGAAAGTCATGAGGAAGTTTTGGTACATAGTTGTTTTGAGTGAAGTCTTGGAAATCATAAGCAAGGTGGCAACCAAACAATTATATTTAGAGTGGAATGTTAGATCAAATTAATTCTTTGCACATAGTTGGTGATAAATTTCTTCAAATTTGAGTAGTATGAAGATTATGAATCAAGCAAGTTGAATATTTTGAAGTAAAGGGTGGTCATTTCATATATTTTTTGAGCCATATTAATTATGGAGGTGGTTTTTCATGTGGAGTAGAAAGGAAAATGAAGTCGATAAGGAAACAGACGTCATCACCCAGGTAAGCTAGAAGAAATAATACGTGGGAAATAAGGTGTTTGAATTTAATGTAGAATAATGTGATCATGCTTCAATGTAATCATGACATTTTTGATCCATTAATGAGGTGTAGTGTCATCAAATTGGGAATGCTAGCCAAATATTTAGCAGTTGCCATATAATTTAATTGGAAGGGTGGTAACTAATGTTTCTAAATTTATATTTAAATTTGGTGATTAAATTTTTTCATTGCTAAATTTTAATTTATGCATATTTTTTAACACATAGTGAGTTGTAGTTAGCTAGGATTTGGCATAAAGTAGTAAAATTTAGCTGGAAATACACACCAATAGGGAATTATTAAATGATTTTTTTGAAAATGGTGAATTGATGAAGAGATTTGTATTGAATTAAAAATCAAAAGGTAACATTCGCTACCATTGTAATGCCCAACCTAATAGTGGGCTTCATTGACTGCAAGTTGAAAATGAGCTATCATTGAAATATCAAAAGAGAAAATGAGCTATTATTGCAATATCTATTAAAAAAATTTTAAAACCAAAAAAAATAAAAATCAACTCTTTAGGCTATCCAAATAACTCTAGTAGGGCTATAGATGTATGGCTAGTAGTAGAGCTATGTTTGGGGGGAAATAAAGAGATAACATTGTTGGGACTATGGATGCTTGACTGGCAGCAAGGCTCTATCCCTGGTTAGCTCTTGAGGATTCCCATATTATGTAGTTCAATGTCAATGAATTGATTTTTTTCACTAAATTCCAAAAAAAGGAATTAATTAGAGCACACACAAATGTTTCCAGTTGAGTTTTACTTTTTTATGCCAGAATATAGGTAAAGGTGACAGTTATTATTTTAAAATATGTATGAATTATAATTTACAACTGGTGATTTAATTTCAAGTTTGGTTTAAATTTGGTTTTATTTGTTGCAAGTTGTGCATTCTCACAAAATGGCCCAAGACTGTAAGACTTGGGGATCCCAATGCAAAATAATAACTCTTATGGTAGGAGCTAGCAAGTTGAAAAGATCACCAGAAGTGAAAAGTAAAGAATTTTTTTTAATTAAAGAGTACTTCATAATGTAAGTGTTTTGGGTATCGGATAATGGGAACCCAAAATGTTTGAGAGGTAAATGGTGGTGCAAATATTGAGCAAAGTGTTCTAGTTTGATATTCAGAGTCTAGTAAAATGGAAGTTCCTATAAAACTGAAGTCTGAGGAAAGTTCATGGGTAAAGTTGAATACTGCGTACCAGGTACCGAGAAACCATGTGAAATGATTTTTTTTAAATATTAAGGTTATCTAATGATTTTGATAGTTTGGTAGTCTGGTATATGTAGAAGATAATTATGGAAGGATTTATGATATGCTAGAAAGTGTGTTATTTATGAGATTTATGTACTAACATTTGAATAATGGTTTTATTTACATGAGGTGTTTATAAATGTTTTTCTTTAAAAGGGATTTAATGTGTGGAATTTATGATTGTAGGAGATGTAGATTGTGATGCAAAAACTGAGTATGGATGGTTAGGAAAATCATATTTGCGAACAAATCTGATAGTGTCGCCAAGTTCAATGATGCACTTTAAAAGCTCATGTTGGAATACAGTTCATTGCAAAGATGTGCTAGATACCAAGATCTCGGGATGCTGGAGTTCAAGCATGCGGCAAAGAAGTGTAGCTATTTCAGGGCTAGCTCATTCCTGGAATGTTCAAATCGAGGAAGAGCCTAAAGTGTAGTGGTGAAAATTCCACTTGATCACTCCAATTTTGTGGAAAGTTCCTACATTTTTTTTTTAGTGGATTTGTTTGGTTCTAAGAAGGAACGTTGGTTATTAAAAATTAAAACCTGAAGAGCTTCAATGTGAAATTGGAGTTGACCTCTATTGACTTTGATTGTAATTCTCTTATTAGTCACTATATTCCATGTGCCTTTATGTGATTGGTCCCTTGGATTTCCTCTCATGTATTTGTCTTATCCTACTTGTGCCTTGTGTTCTATAAAAGGCCAAATGATCTTTCTTTTTAAGTCAAGTTCAAAATTTGTGGATGTGGGAAGAGCCAAAACTTCTTTAAGTTTTGTTCTTTTTTCCTATTTTTTGAATCATTCTGTGTAAAACTTTGTATGCACGTACCCATTGATTAATATTAGAGACAATTAGATAGCTACTTATCCTATGAATCTTTTGTAGTTGGTTTTGTTAGTTCAACAAAACAAGACTATGTGTTGCACCATTTAAGGGTACATGCAAAACCTACTCAGTGTCCAAACTAAAACCCCTCTCTTTAAAAGCTCACACCGTTTTATATGTAGCTTTGAAGCAATCTAGTAAAGTATAAATCAGTTTTCTCTTTTTTAGTTAATTCTTTGGGGCATGCATGGAGAATAACTAGGAGAAAATTTTAATTTTCAATATTTTTATACTATATTTTAGAATAGATGTTTAAATTCCTTGAAAATGTTCCAAAAAATAAGTGAATGGATGGAAATTTATTGAAAATATTGTGTTTCCTATGAAATTTCTAAATGCTTAATGCTAAATCTACTTAAGTGATAGCAAAGAAATTGTTGATGTTCATGAAATATTATTTCAAATCTTTCAATTTCATGATCTTTGTTCTTAAATTTCAATTGAAAACTTAGTATCTGATATATATGATTTCAATCAACCATGTCCCTTTGAGATTAACAACAATATCACATTATACTTGAGAGTGAACCTAGTACAAT
>VDFB02000015.1:36692109-36710182 GCA_007258455.2 Sequoia sempervirens
CATCACACTCAATGGTAAATGATTTATCAAAATCCACGAACTGAAATTATAGGCACATTTATTGCTACTCTCATTTTTAGATATTCAAACCCTTTATTAACCTCATTGGTCCAAGAAAACTTACCTTTGTTACCTCCTTTGATGGTGTCCAAGATTGGTTCACAAATTTGGCTAAAGTTCTTGATGAACTTTCTATAAAATCTTGCAAGTCCATGGAAGCTTCTCACATCTCCCATGGATTTTGGTGTTGGCCAAGTAAGAATAGCATCCACCTTTTAAGGATCCATCTTCAAACTTCCCTTGGAGATGAAAAAACCAAGGTAGACTAGTTCTTCCTTCACGAATTCCGCTTATGTTGATGTGGCTTCTCCTCTTGTAACCTCCTTAGTACCATGTCAAGGTGCTTCAAATGTTCTTCTTTAGACCTACTAAACACAAGGATGTCATCTAAATAAACTACAACAAACTTTCCAATGAAAGGTCTGAATACCTCATTCATAAGGTGCATAAATGTAGTAGGGGAATTTGATAACCCGAAGGGCCTCACCAGCCAATCATAGAGCCCCTCATTAGTCTTAAAATTTGTCTTACATTTATCCCCCTCTCTGATCCTTATCTGATGGTACCCACTCTTTAGATCAATCTTGGAAAAGTAAGATGCTCCTGATAGACAATCCATGAGGTCCTTCATTCTTGGCATCGGGAACCTATATCTGATTGTGATCCTATTATTGGCTCTTGAATTAGTGCAAAGTGTCCAATTCCCATCCTTCCTTGGTGCTAGGATAGTAGGAACAACACATGGGCCCAAACTCTTCCTCAGTAGGCCTTTATCCATCAACTCTTGCACTTGTCTTGCAATCTCCTCATTTTGAGTAGGTGTCATCTTGTATGCAGCCTTATTGGGCAATGTAGCCCCTGGAATCAGATCAATATGGTGGCTTATATCCCTAATGGGAGGTAGGGAACTAGGTAATTCATTCACCGTTATGTCCTTGTACCTTTCCAACAACTCTTGGACTTCCTTTGGTGCATCTTCCTTCTTCTTTGTGGGCAGATCTGCTTCACTTTTTGGCTTCATAATCAGGAAGAATCCTCTTCCTCCTCCTTCCTTCAAGGTCTTCATGAACTCCTTCTCACCCACCATCAAAACAGTAGGCCCTTCATGCTTTTCCTTGTCTTCTTCTAGGAGAGGTGAAAGATTGTAAGTCTTCCCATCCGTCACAATGGAGTATGTGTTCTTCTCCCCATCATGCTCGGTCTTCCTATCAAACTACCAAGGCCTACCAAAAATATATAGTTTAATAATTGTACTAAAAAAAAAATTCATTAGATCTCATACATTATAAGTCATGACGTGGATCTAGCTATTGTAACTTTTTTGTGATTGAATAATTTGTTGTTTTATTTTCAGATGTTGGTTGTGGGAACACCTCCAAATGTTACAAGGGCAATGGATATCGGTGTTTCATCCACTATACAATCCTCCATGGCTCTGATAGAGAAGGTATGAGGCAAATTACTAAATTTTAATTTACATTTGTTGTTATAGATGTTAGTTCTAGTGAAAAATCAAACCATTATTGATTCATAATTTAATTCCTATTTGGATGGTTTATACAGGGCTTAAGCATGCTTGAGCATCGGCATGCAAACATTTCTATCATGGAGAGTGATCATGAGAGGGATGTAAGTGATTATTTTATTAAATATATCATTTCTGATAATATAATTTCTATATATTAATTTCTTTACTTCTTATTGTAACAGTTAAAACTTTACCAGGAGCTAAACTGTAGGAGGAGTAGCAGGAGCACTCCTCGAGCACAAAAAAATGAGTGATGGACTTATCGCCATCAGATCGCCAAACAAATGGAAAGAATTTATTTCTAGAGCATGGAGAGAAATGAATTTTGATTCCAGAGCCCTTTGTTGTATGCCTAGACATGGCAATTTTGTACATATCTTGTATTGGATATATTTGACATTGTATGCCTATATGGAATTCGAGCATAAGCCTATATGGCTATTTTGTAACTATATTTTATACTTATATCGACATATATTGATGTATGTGTACATGGCTATTTGGTTAATACAAATCTTTTTTATCGATGGTGTCCATATTTGCTCTTTTTGACAATGTCAAAAGCATGGCTATAGAATTAGAAAAAAGACTTTTCCTTTTAGTCCTTAATCATGGAAGTTTCAAAAAAGTATCCTTGATATTACAAAAGATATGTGTTTATACTATAGCGGCAAAAATCTTTAGGGAAAATTGGCAAACCAAAAGTATAAGATCTTTTGAAAAAATTGGGAAAAAGTCAAGAAAAAATTGGAAAAAAAATCAGATTTAAAAAAAAATTTAAAAAAATTTAAAGACATTTCCATAGCATAGAGATATAGAGAGCAAATAAAATAAAGATTTTAACTAATAAATTGTAAAAAATAGATTTTTGTAGTTTATATTCATATCGTTGATTACATTGCATTGCACATATTTCAAACTTAAAGCATTGCTTCACATTGCATAACTAATAACTAGATGCTGATAGATGACAAAATTTCAATTACAATATATTTTTTACAAAGTTAACCTAAGCAGTTATGCAATTACTTCACATTGCATAACTAATAACTAGGAGAAGCTCCCAATTTCATTTGCTTGTCATGGCGTTCTATGAGACCACATTTATTTGAGGCATTTTTTCAAACAATTCACTGCCTTGTCTATACTACCACATTTTTGATACATGTCTACCAAAGCATTTTGTCAAATAGTTCACTGCCTTGTTGCCATGGCTGAAAGCCTAAAACAAGTGCTTTTGGACAAGCTATGGATGCTTCAAAAAAATCTATCAAAAGCATAATAGTAAGCAATATCATAGACAAGGCAGTGAACTCTTTGAAAAAATTCCTCAAAGAAATGAGGTCTCATGGTGATGGAATGCCATGACAATCAAATGCTTTTGATTGTCATGGCATTCATCTAATTTCTCGAGAGATTTCAAAAGGGGATTAATCTTGATATCTTAACTACATTTTTTCATACATGTAATGCATCAAAGATTTTATCAAACAGTTCATTGCCTTGTTGCCTTTATGGCTAAAAGCCTAAAATAGGTGCTTTTCCGACAAGCTATGGATTGTCATGGCATTCCATCACCATGAGACCACATTTCTTTGAGGCATTTTTTCAACAGTTTGTTCCCTTGTCTATGCTACCACATTTTTCATACATGTTTACCAGAGCATTTTATCAAACAGTTCACCTCCTTGCTACTATGGATAAAAGCCTAAAATAGGTGATTCCAAACAAGCTATGGGTGCTTGGAAAAAATCTATCAAAGCATAATAATAAGCAATAGCATAGACAAGGTAGCGAACTGTTAGAATAAAAGCCTCAAAGAAATGTGGTCTCAATGGTGGTGGAATGCCATGAAAATCTATAGCAATTTGCTTGTCATGGCATTTGTCATGCCATTCCATCACCATGAGACCACATTTCTTTGAGGCATTTTTTGAAACAGTTCGTTGCCTTGTCTATGCTACCACATTTTTCATACGTGTTTACCAAATCATTTTATCAAATAGTTCACCTCCTTGTTGTTATGGCTAAAAGCCTAAAATAGGTGCTTCCAAACAAGCTATGGATGCTTGGAAAAAATATATCAAAGCATAATAATAAGAAATAGCATAGACAAGGCAGTGAATTGTTTAAATAAAAGCCTAAAATAAATGTGGTATCAATGGTGGTGGAATGCCATGACAATCCATAGCAATTTGCTTGTCATGGCATTCATCATGCCATTCCATCACCATGAGACCAAATTTCTTTGAGGCATTTTTTCAAATACTTTACTGCATTATCTATGCTACCACATTTTTCATACATGTTTACCAAAGCATTTTATCAAATAGTTCACCTCCTTGCTGCTATGGCTAAAATCCTAAAATAGGTGCTTCCAAACAAGCTATGGATGCTTGGAAAAAATCTATCAAAGCATAATAATAAGCAATAGCATGGACAAGGCAGCGAACTGTTTGAATAAAAACCTCAAAGAAATGTGTTCTCAATGGTGGTAGAATGCCATGACAATCCATAGCAATTTGCTTGTCATGGCATTTGTTATGCCATTCCATCACCATGAGACCACATTTCTTTGAGGCATTTTTTCAAACAGTTCATTGCCTTGTCTATGCTACCTCATTTTTCATACATGTTTACCAAAGCATTTTATCAAACAATTCACCTCCTTGCTGCTATGGATAAAAGCCTAAAATAGGTGCTTCCAAAAAAGCTATGGATGCTTGGAAAAAATCTATCAAAGCATAATAATAAGCAATAGCATAGACAAGGCAACGAACTATTTGAATAAAAGCCTCAAAGAAATGTGGCCTCAATGGTGGTGGAATGCCATGACAATCCATAGCAATTTACTTGTCATGGAATTTGTCATGCCATTCCATCACCATGAGACCACATTTCTTTGAGGCATTTTTTCAAACAGTTCACTACCTTGTCTATGCTACCACAACCCTCGCCCATGTCTACTGGCATTTTACATAAAGCAATTTCATTTGCCTTGCTGCTATGGCTAAAAGCCACAAAAGTACTTTTCGACCAAGCTATGGATGCTTGGAAAAAAATCTATCAAAGAATAATAGTAAGAAACAAGCTATGGTCTCATGGTTTTTCTTCACGGGAAAATTAGTGTGATTTTATTCACATTTTTTTGCAGGTTATAAACACTTTTTTTTTTGCCAATTTTGTTGTTTTAAATGACATTCAAGTTTATGGTGGTTTTGTTGTTTATATGATGATATGTGATATTCTAATCCTAATTCTTGCTTCTAGGTTGCATAGATATATATTTTGTTTTTACATGTTTTTTGTACCAACGAACCCAAAACGAATTGAACCCCCCTCCAAATTTTTTTGGCCAAACCAGCAAACCAAACCCCCAAACCTAAACCTCAAAACCTATTCCAACACTCTTCATTTTTCCTGCACAAACTTAATTGACCACCAAATTATGTTGCCCCTTGACTTTACCCATGTTTACTCCCTCAAACCTCTCTTTTTCATTCAAAACCCATATTTTCCCAACTAGGGCATGTCATGCCATAACATAATTTTTACCTCCCCTATCCTTGCAAACCCTTTGAACACATCAAACTCCACAATCTCACCCTATTTCCAACCTATTCTAACTTATTTTCAAATAATTTCTTCTTTTCACCTCTTCTAGCCTTACTTTTAAGGGGCCTCAATTTTGAATTTTCAACAAGGGCAGTGTTAGTAATCTCTTCCAATGCCCTTACTAATGCCATTTTATTATTCCTACTCCCTATCCTACTTACATTAGGCCCATATCACCGAGACACAACCTGAACAATAGGTGGAATGACCTATTTCAACATACTACACTCAAACCCTTAAGGGATCAATCTGGTTGAACATAGCTCAGAGCGATTCCACGTGTTTGGGTGAGAAAGAGGACCATTCCTAGCATGAAAATTCCTATTTGAATGCATTGGAATAGTATTTTTTGTCACATGGGTTGCAGAATGAAAGTTGCACCATTTTGCAACTTTCCACTGCTTCCATTTGATACTTTTTCCATCAACTGAAATCTGGACACCACGGGAAAACCACATTGAGATAATGAAAACTGAGAGAGGTTATTGTAGAGGGGCCCAACATGATTCCATGGGATTAGACGATATGTTTCTTAGTATCACGGTGTCCGAGTAACCTCATACTGAAGTTTGCAGCCATTTTTCCCTTTGGACCCTTAAGGGATCGATCCGGTTGAACATATCTCGGAGCGATTCCGTGTGTTTGGGTGTGAAAGAGGACCATTCCTAGTGTAAAAATGCTTATTCAGATGTGTTGGAATAGTTTATTTGGTCACATGAGTTGCAAAAAAAAAGTTGCACCACTTTGCAACTTTCCATTGCTTCCATTTGACACTTTTTTCATCAACTAAAAATTTGACGCCACGGGAAAACCACTTCTAGATAATGTAAACGGAGAGAGGTTATTGTAGAGGGGCCCAACGCAATCCCATAGGATTAGACAAAAAGTTTCTAAGCATCACAGTGTTCGAGTAACCTCATGCTGAAGTTTGCAGCCATTTTTCCCTTTGGACCCTTAAGGGATCGATCTGGTTGAACGTAGTTCATAGAGATTCCGCGTGTTTGGGTGAAAAAGAGGACCATGAATAGCATAAACATGCCTATTCAGATGTGTTGGAATAGTTTGTTTGGTCACACGAGTTGTAGAACGAAAGTTGCACCACTTTGCAACTTTTCATTACTTCCATTTGACACTTTTTCCATCAACTGAAATTTGGACACCACAGGAAAACCACTCTGAGATAACTAAAACCGAGAGAGGTTATTGTAGAGGGGCCCGACACCATCCCATGGGATTAGATGAGAAGTATCTAAGCATCATAGTGTCTGAATAACCTCATGCTGAGGTTTGCAACCATTTTTCCCTTTGGACCCTTAAGGGATTGATTCGGTTGAACATAGCTCAAAGTGATTCCGCGTGTTTGGGTGTGAAAGAGGACCATTCCTAACATAAAAATTCCTATTCAGATGCATTGGAATAGTCCATTTGGTCACACAAGTTGTAGAACGAAAGTTGCACCACTTGGAAACTTTCCACTACTTCCATTTGACACTTTTTTCATCAACTGAAACTTCGACACCATGGGAAAACCACTCTGAGATAATGTAAAGTGAGAGAGGTTATTGTAGAGGGGCCCAACTCAATCCCATAGGATCAGACAAGAAGTTTCTAAGCATCACGGTGTCCGAGTAACCTCATGCTGAAGTTTGCAGCCATTTTTCCCTTTGGACCCTTAAGGGATTGATCCGATTGAACGTAGTTCAGATCGATTCTACGTCTTTGGGTGTGAAAGAGGACCATGCCTAGCATAAAAATACCTATTCAAACACATTGAAATAGTCTATTTGGTCACATGAGTTGCAGAACGAAAGTTGCACCACTTTGCAACTTTTCACTGCTTTCATTTGACACTTTTTTTATCAACTAAAAACTGGACACCACGGGAAAACCACTCTAAGATAATGAAAACTGAGAGAATTTATTGTAGAGGGGTTGAACATGATCCCATCGGATCAAATGAGAAGTTTCTAAGCATCACAGTGTCTGAGTAACCTCATTCTGAAATTTGCAGCCATTTTTCCCTTTGGACCCTTAAGGGATCGATCCAGTTGAACAACTCTAAACTTATCCAAGCCTTACCAAATCTTGGGGCAGAAATTCTAAGGTGACAAAACTTAAAAATCCTCAATTAGATCTTAGTTACACCACTATACAATGGGTAAAGCACAAAACCCTCTATTGTAGCCTAAACCCTAGGGGTTTATTGAAAATGATACTTCCAAAGCTAACCAGAACCTATAAATTACTCAAACAAGTTTTTGATACCCTACACAAGCTCAAACAATCATAAAATAATGCTTCCCTAATAAAAACTCAATTTAACTCTTCAAAACCACCATTTTTCTTAAAGAAAACTCACTTTTACACACATGGGTTTCACACCCATCTCACTTTCAGACATCTCCAACACTAACACATCATTCCCACACCTTAATAATATTAGTGAAGACCCATTCCTCAAGTTACAGAGGCTACAGAAAGAGGAATGGGTCAAAAAGCCATTTTTATTGACTCAAAACCTTTAAATGTACAAGTTCGGGCTAGTTTTAGTAAACTGATGATATTCTACTCCTTATTTTCCTTGATGAAAAAAACCTACTAAATGGTGCTCCTGCACCAATCATACATCGAACTTCTTGTTGTTGGAAATATATCCCTCAATCCCACAGGCTGAAACCTCTAAGAGAGACAAGTCGGTGTGACATGCTTTGGGTCTGGCTGACTAGCAGCTTTCGATCTTGTGGTTTGTACAGGTCGCCGAGACAATGTTTAAGTCATGCTGAAGGAGCTTATCATTGTGACTTGTGATAGTCATTGTAACCCTATGCCAAGTGGAGATCTCTGGCCAACAGGCCATTCATATCGTATATCGGGGAGACCCTTGGCCGAAAGGCTTACTTCGATGTGAAGTCCCAGCAATAGCTAAAGTCTCGCTGATAGCATTTTTTGTTGAAGCCTTCAGGGAGAGTCTTGGGTGTTCAGTAAGAAGTCTTACTGATAGGAATGTCTCACTGACAATATTCACTCGGGGTAACACAAAGGTCTCGGGAAGAACTCTTAGCGACTAAGTGAAGTCTTGCCGAAGGTGGAGGCTTCGGTATGAAGTACCAACGACTGATGAAGGTCTCGCCGACATGGATACACTTGGAGTCTTCGTGGTGACACAAAGACTTTGGTATGAAGTCTTAGTGACTGATGGAGAGTCTTGCTGATAGTAAATCGTCCTCGAGGTGACATGAAGTATTCGCTGTGATGTCTTGGTGATAGCAGTATGTCTTGCTGACTGTTGGATGCTTCGGTGTAACATACGAAGTCTCGGTGTAACCTCTTGGTGAGTGGTAAGTCTTGCTGATGGCAATGTTGAGGTCGATGTGACTTGTGAACAGCGGTATGAGTTTTTCTGATGAGGAAACTCTTTCCAATAGGAATGAAATGAATGTCAGTGGATTCGGTATGACTCATGGCGTTCGCTATATCATCTTGCCGACTATTGGAACCTACGCCAATATCAACAATGAATCCTTTGGGCATCAGGGAGACACTTCTTGTGTCTCACCAACATGCCAACATAGGTTGAACACTTTGACCGAGTGAAGACCATCCTAAGTGGCTTGTGTTCGACCAATCTGGGAGCAAAATGGGAACTGCTAGCAGTTGGACTGTTGCGGCCATTACTGAGAGGAAGCTCGACAGACAGGGGCGACATGGATATACTCAGTGATTGCATATTGTGATGGGTTCGATGGATCGATGAATTGCTGTGTGGTTGTATGATCAGTGGATGAATTATATTTTGTGAAGACTGTAACATGAATGTTCTATAACAAGGTTGTTCATGCTGAATGTTGTTGTAAACTAACATCAGAAAGATAAGTCTATACTCTGTATGCAATCTTTATTACTGTAATACAAAGTGACTTGTCTTGGTGTGGTGGGTTTTTCTCCCATAAGGGTTTTCCCATGTAAATTTGGTGTTCATATGTGTTTGTCAAATACTCTATTTCTGTTATTGCTTTCAAGTGCATCTTAATTGGACTGTAATTGTAAAATTTAAAAGGTATCTCTGCATTGTTCCCTAAGGTTTTGACGTTAGGAGAGTTGCTTCCACATCTAGCTTTCCTTACAAGTGGTATCAGAGCCTGGCCAGTTGTGTTATCCTTGTGGGTACGTTGGATTTTTTGTGTCAATTTCTATTCAGTGGGAGTCTTGTAGAAGTTTTTCAAATTTGAATTACAGATTGAGATGGCTAGCATGTCAGGAAAGATTGAAATAGAGAAATTCAATGGAAACAATTTTGAGTTGTGGAAACTTAAGATGGAAGATCTATTGGTTGATCGTGATCTTTGGATTGTTGTGTCTAGAGAGAAGCCTACAGGCATGAAGCAAGAAGATTGGGACCTTGTAGATAGAAAGTCTAAGGGGATGATAAGGCTCTGTTTGGCAGACTCCATTCTTCTCAATGTGCATGAAGAGAAGACTGCATCTTCCTTGTGGAAGAGACTGGCATCTATTTATCAGGGGAAGTCTTTGGTGAATAAATTGTTCCTGAGGAAGAAGTTGTACACTTTGAGAATGAAGGAAGGAGGGTATGTTGCTGATCATTTGAACACATTCAACATGCTGATTGCATAGTTAACATCTGTTGGTGTGAAGATTGATGAAGAGGATCATTGTATGCTGATATTGTGTTCTTTGCCATATTCATGGGATCACCCGGTGATGGCTATTGGGAGTACAACATCCAGTTTCAAGATGGAATATGTTGTTACTTCTTTATTATCATAAGAGATGAGAAGGAAATCTTCTGAGATGGCGAAGGAGGCCCTTGCTATTAGAGGAAGGTCGAAAGAGAAAGGAAAGAAGGACAAGAAATCTAAATCGAAATCAGAGGGGAGATCAAAGTCTCTTGGCAAGAAGTTCAAGGTGAAGTGTTGGAACTGTGGGAAACCTAGTCATGTCTGAAAGGATTGTAAAGAGGAGAAGAAGAAGAAGAAGTATTCTTCTGATAATGACTCTTCTTAGAGTGATGCAGACGCCTTCATTGCATCCTTGGCTACACATGCATTAGATAATGTCTAGCTAATTGATTCTGGAGCATCTTTCCACATGACATCTCATAGAGACTAGTTTACGAAGTATGAAGAATACGATGGTGGAAAGGTGTACTTGGCAAGTGATTCAACTTTGGAAATTTTTGGCCGTGGAAGAGTCAGAATTCAATTCCCGGATGGAAGAGTGAAGGTAATTAATGATGTAATCCATATACCAGGTCTGGCTCGAAACTTACTTTCTATTAGTAAGCTGAATGATATTTGAGTGTAAGTCACATTCTCTGGAAATGGCTGCAAGATGACTAGAGGATCAATGGTGCTAGCAAGGGGTGCTCGTATTGGTACCTTGTACAAGTTGGATGCACATGTTGTTCAATGCAATAGTGTCTCTGTAAATTCACAAAAAGCTACTCATGGAGGAAAAGAGGGAAATGTTCCTAATTGTGTAAACTCTATGGAAGTTAAACTTCCAGCAAAAAATACTATGCTCTGGCATCATAGGGTAGGCCACATTGGAGAGAAAGGTTTAAAAACCTTGAAGAACAAACACTTGGTTGAGGGGCTTGAAGATTGTAACCTTGAATTTGAATTATGTGAACACTGTATATATGGAAAACAACACCGTGTTTCGTTTTATTCAAGTCCTCATAAATCTTTTGGTTTGCTAGATTATATTCATTCTGATGTATTTGGTCCAGTGAATGTTCCTTCTTTGTCTAATTCAAGGTACTATGTATCGTTCATTGATGATTATTCGAGAAGAACATTTGTTTATTTTTTGAAAAGTAAATCAGAAGTGTTCAGTCGGTTTAAGGAATTTAAGAACCTTGTAGAAAATTAGACTGGATGAAAAATAAAATGTTTAAGGACGGATAATGGCGGTGAATTTTATTCTGATGATTTCAAGAGGTATTGTAAAGACCATGGGATTAAAATACATAAGACTACGCCTTATACTCCACAGCAAAATGGAGTTGTAGAAAGGTTCAATAGGACAATGATGGAGAGTGCACGAAGCATGTTGAGCAGTGCTAGCTTGGAGGAGAAGTTCTGGGCTGAGGCTGTTGCTACAACATGTTAATTAATCATTCTCCAAATTCTGCTCTTTTTTAGAAAACACCTTTGGAAGCGTGGTATGCAAAGAAGCCCTCTCTCAGACATATTCATGTTTTTGGATGTGAGGCATATGCTCATGTGTCATATGAGAAAAGATCTAAGTTGGAGAACAAGTCTGTCAAATGTATTTTTATTGGCTATAGTGCTGGCATAAAAGGATACAAGCTTTGGAATCCTGATACAGAGAAGGTTTTGTACAGTAGAAGTGTAATCTTTCATGAGCTGAAGCCTTCTACCTTGGATCTGCAGTCAGAGACAAAGTCAAAACAATAAAGATGTAGTTGAAATTCCTCCTACACCAGAGAAAGAGGAATTGAAAATTCAAAATGTACCTAAAACTGAGGAGAGCTCAAGTAGTTCTGAAAGTTCTGAAGAAGAAGAAGAACCTCAGCCTCAGCAAGTGAGGAGGTCAACTTGTGAAAGAAAGCAACTTGATAGGTATGGGTTTTCTTTGATAGATTCTACTTGTGCCTATGATTTAATTTCTAGCACTGATGAGCCTAGAACTGTGAAAGAGGCATTTAGAATGTCTGATTCAGACTCTTGGTTGGAAGCCATGAATGAAGAAATGGAATCATTAGAAAAGAATGACACTTGGAGTTTGGTGCCCTTGCCTAAAGGCAAAAAAGTTGTTGGCTGCAAATGGGTATTTAAAAAGAAGATTGGTCTAGATGGTAGTGTGGAAAAATATAAGGTGAGGTTGGTTGGGAAAGGTTATTCCTAGGTAGAGGGAATTGATTATGGGGAAATTTTTTGTCCTATAGCTAAGCTGACATCTATCATATTTCTTTTGTCACTTGCAGCAGCGTATGACTTAGAGGTCAAACAGATGGATGTAAAGACAACATTTCTTCATGGTGATCTTGAAGAAGAGATTTACATGTCCCAGCCTGAGCACTTTGTAGAGAAAGGTAAAGAGAAACTGGTTTGCAAGTTAAAAAATTCTTTGTATGGTTTAAAGCAGTCACCTAGAATGTGGTACCAGAAAGTTGATACTTTTGTATTGTCTTTGGGATTTGTAAGATCAAAATCTGATCATTGTGTCTATTACAAAGCTGAAAGTGATCAAGTTCTTATTATTGCTCTCTATGTTGATGATATGTTGTTCATAGGCAATAGTAAATTGATGATTTTTGATCTTAAGTCTCAGTTGTCTGCTAAGTTCGAAATGAAAGATCTTGGTGTAGCAAGGTATTTTTTGGGGATGGAGATAACCAGGGACAAGAATAGTAGAAAACTTTGGCTCAGTCAGAGTAAGTATATCAAGACTGTTCTAGAGATATTTTGCATGAATGATTGCAAGCAGCTAGTTGTTCCAGTCTTGCAGGGAACACAACTATCTGTTGAAGACTGTCCAAAATCTCCTACTGAGATGGAGGAAATGACCAGTGTACCATATGCTAGTGCGGTTGGCACTCTTATGCATGCAATGGTCTGTACAAGGCTAGACATTTCCCAAGCAATGGGAGTTCTTAGTTGGTTTATGGCTAATCCTGAAAGGACACATTGGGATGTTGTGAAAAGAGTTTTCAGATATTTGAAGGGCACTTCAGAGTTCGCTTTGTGTTACCATGGGAACTTGGTTGAATCACAAAGGACTCTTAGTATTCTAGGCTATGTGGATTCTAATTAAGCAGGGGACATTGACAACAAGAGGTTCACCAGTGGATATATTTTCATGTTGAATGGTGGTGCAGTGAGTTGGATGAGTAAGCGGTAGGCTGTAGTCGCTTTTTCCACTACAGAGGCTAAATACATGGCAGCTACACATGCTTGTAAAGAAGCAGTTTGGTTGAAATGTTTGTGTTCTAACATTGGTTTTGATGCAGGGAAAATAACTATTTTCTGTGACAGTCAGAGTGTAATTTTTCTGGCAAAGAATCCTACTTTCCATGCCAGGACGAAACATATAGATGTATAGTACCACTTTGTATGAGATATAGTGGAGGATGGAAAGGTTAGTTTGGAAAATTTTGATACTCTAGAGAATGTTGCAGATGCATTGACGAAGCTAGTGAGCACATACAAAGTTCAGGTGGTGTGCCAGTTCAATGGGCCTTAGTGCCCATGATTTTCAGTAGTTCTGTTGTGCTCTAGAGGTTCCTGTGTGATCTTCGTCAAGTGGGAGATTGTTGGAAATATATGCCTCAATCCCACAGGCTGAAACCTCTAAGAGAGACAAGTCAGTGTGACATGCTTTGGGTCTGGCTGACTAGCAGCTTTGGATCTTGTGGTTTGTAAAGGTCGCCAAGACAATTTTTAAGTCATGCCGAAGGAGCTTATTGCTGTGACTTGTGACATTAGTTGTAACCCTATGCCGAGTGGAGATCTTTGGCCGACAGGCCATTCATATCGTATATTGGGCAGACCCTTGGCCGAAAGGCTTACTTCGGTGTGAAGTCCCAGCGATAGCTAAAGTCTTGCTGACAGCGTTTTCTATTGAAGCCTTCGGGGAGAGTCTCGGGTGTTCGGTAAGAAGTCTTACTGATAGGAATGTCTCACTGACAGTATTCACTCGAGGTAACAAAATGGTCTCAGGAAGAACTCTCAACGACTAAGTGAAGTCTCGCTAAAGGTGGAGGCTTCAGTATGAAGTCCCAGCGACCGATGAAGGTCTCACCGACAGGGATACACTTGGAGTCTTCGCGGTGACACAAAGAATTTGGTATGAAGTCTTAGTGACTAATGGAGAGTCTCACAGATAGTAAATGGTCCTCGAGGTGACATGAAGTATTCACTGTGATGTCTTGGCGATAGCAGTATGTCTTGCCAACTGTTGGATGCTTCGGTGTAACATAAGAAGTCTCGGAGTAACCTCTTGGCGAGCGGTAAGTCTTGCCAATGGAAATGTTGAGGTCGGTGTGACTTGTGAACAATGGTATGAGTCTTGCCGATGAGGAAAATCTTTCCGATAGGAATGAAATGAATTTCAGTGGATTCGGTATGACTCGTGGCATTTGCTATATCATCTTGCCGACTGTTGGAAACTATGCCGATATCAACAATGAAGCCCTTGGGCATCGTGGAGACACTTCTTGCATCTCACCGACATGCCAACACAGGTTGAATGCTTTGACCGAGTGAAGACCATCCTACGTGGCTTGTGTTCGACCAATCTAGGAGCAGAATGGGAACCGCTAGCAGTTGGATTGTTGTGGCTATTACATAGAGGAAGCTCGATAGACGGGGGTGACATAGATATACTCAGTGATTGCAGATTATGATGGGTTCGATGGATCGAGAGATTGTTGTGTGGTTGTATGATCAGTGGATGAATTCTATTCTGTGAATACTGTAATGTGAATGTTCTGTAACAAGGTTGTTCATGGTGAATGATGCTGTAAACTAACATTAGAAAGATAAGTCTATACTCTGTATGTAATCTTTATTACTGTAATACAAAGTGACTTGTCTTGGTGTGGTGGGTTTTTCTCTAGTAAGGGTTTTCCCACATAAATCTGGTGTTCATATGTGTTTGTCAAATACTCTATTTTTGTTATTGCTTTCAAGTACATCTTAATTGGACTGTAATTTTAAAATTTAAAAGGTATCTCTACATTCTTCCCTGAGGTTTTGACATTTGGAGAGTTGCTTCCGCATCTAGTTTTCCTTACACTTGTCCCTCCTAAATTTTGGACCACATCCATTACCCCCTCATAAAACTTGGCATCCTTGGTCTTCTTGGTTCCCATGCCTTGATATGGTTATGCAAATGAAAATGAAGCAAAGTAATCATCTCCTTCTCTGTTGCCTGGAAGAATGCATGCTTAATCTTTTGATACATGATATCATCTCTCTCATCTACTCTCATGGTTGAATACCGAAATCTAGTATGGTGGGCCTCCAGAGTTCCAGTCATCTTTCTTCCTCTTCCACCAAATTTTGGCCCGATCCACATGTCTTCCAACCTAATTGACTTTTTTTTTGAAATCTAAAGTTTCTCCTGAGTCACCAGTGTTGCTCTGTCTACCTTTTTAGAATCTTTCATTGCTACAAATTATATTTGGGATTTAATCATTTGTACCACACGTGGTTGATGTGCTTTGAATCCTTGCATCTAAAGGAAATTTCCTCAACATAAATACTCTCTCAAGGTTAAAAATCATACATTGACCTTCTTTCCCATCTTAAATTTTGGACCACATCCATTACCTCCACATAAAACTCGACATCCTTGGTCTTCTTGGTTCCCACGCCTTGATATGGTTATGCAAATGAAAATGAAACAAAGTAATTACCTCCTTCTCGATTGGCTGGAAGAATGCTTGCTTAATGTTTTGATACATGATATCAACTCTCTCTTCTGCTCTCATTGTTGAATATTGAAATCCAGTACTATGGTGGGCCTCCAGAGTTCTAGTCATCTTTCTTCCTCTTCCACCAAATGCTGGCCTGATCCACACATCTGCCAGCCTAATTGGCTTTGTTTATTGAAAGCTAAACTTTCTACTGAGTCACCAATGTAGCTCTCTCTTCCTTTTCAAACTCTTTCATTGCTACAAATCATCTTTGGGATTTAATCATCTGTACCACATGGTTAATGTGCTTTGAATCATCAGTAATAGTCTTCAAAATTGGCTGCTAGTACAAGTTCATTATTCTTTCATCATAATTTATAACCATGGAGTTCATCCATTCCTTGATGCCATCAAGTGAAGATTGAGGAATGGCCTCAATGCGGAGTACATCCTGCTTGAAGTCTTTGAAATAAATAGCCATATCAAATTCATTTTTCCCAAGTCCTACTCTCTCAAGGTTAACAATCTCAATCTCACTAATAGTGATTACTACTAAGAAAGGTAATTCCACCAACTCTACCAATCAGTTTTCCATAAGAATAATAAAAGAAGAGGCTTTGAAAGGAACTCCATGAAAACCAAGCTCTCTAAATGGTACATATCAAATTCTAGTTCAAAATATTTTAGATGAGGCTACTCCCATAGCTCTTTTACTCGCTTGACAAAACCTTGAAACTCTATATTGATTTTATTTTTCATGTCCCTCTCTTGTTGTTCTTCCTCAGTTTCATCAAGATCATACATGACCTTCTTGACCCTCCTAAATTTTGGACCACATCCATTACCTCCACATAAAACTGGACATCCTTGGTCTTCTTGGTTCCCATGCCTTGATATGCTTATGCAAATGAAAATGAAGCAAAGTAATCATCTCCTTATTTGTTGGTTGGAATAATGCATGCTTAATGTTTTGATACATGATATCAAATCTCTCTTCCACTCTCATGGTTCAATAAGAAAATATAGTATGGTGGGCCTCTAGAGTTCTAGTCATCTTTCTTCTACTCTTTTAATAATGGCAAGGCGTTTATAGGGCTGGTGATGTTTTAGGTTGAGAGTGTCGGATTTTGGCTTGAAATGGAGGAACCAAAGTGATTTTTTTGAGATCTACTGAGTCTAAAGGCTAGGTGAAGGTTTATTATGTGTGTGCAAACCCTAGAAAACTTTCTTGATTCTTTGGTGAGGTTTGGAAGGCCTTAGAGTTGTGAGATGCTAAAAACCCTACGTATTTG
Organism: Sequoia sempervirens; assembly: GCA_007258455.2. Lineage (NCBI taxonomy): Eukaryota > Viridiplantae > Streptophyta > Pinopsida > Cupressales > Cupressaceae > Sequoia > Sequoia sempervirens. Next base: position 36,709,010 of record VDFB02000015.1, read on the forward strand.
TTAGAAAATTGAGGGTTTTAATCAATTATGGCTTAGAGGTTGAGTGATTTTCTAAAACATATGGAATTGGGAGTTTTGTGACCTATTTGATGACTTTCCAAGAGCTTGTGGGGTTACAAGAAGTTTAATGAGTAGTTTGTTTGTAAAATAGGGCTAATTTTGTAGCCTTTTTGCAGGGCAGTTTGAAGGATCTCCAAGAAATTGTTTGAGGCATTTTCTAAAATTTAAGCCAAATTGTTTAGTTTTGAAGTGTTTTTGTTGGTAGTTGTTCCAAGATGGCCAAATGAAATAACAAAGCTTTTTGATTTACTAAAATTTGATTTGTTTGAGTCTTCTCCACCTTGACTCTGCATCACTAAAGTTTCTCCTGAGTCACCAATGTAGCTCTCTCTTCCTTTTCAAAATCTTTCATTGCTACAGATCATCTCTGGGATTCAATCATTTGTACAACATGGTTGATGTGCTTTGAATCCTTGCATCTAAAGGAAATTGTTAGAAACCAAGATCTAAAATGCAAACCAGAAAAGCCTTCCACAGAAGAGAAAAACAAAAAAAGCAGAGATTTGCAAAAAGATGTACAAAATATTATTATTCAAGAATTCTTAATTACAAGATATGATTTGCTTTATAAAAGAAAAGATGCATAACCCTAATCTTATCTTGAGCAACAAGATAGCTCAATAAGATAATGATGAGAATTAATTAACCTAGGAATTAAATATTACCTAAGTAAAGTTATGCAAGTGTAATTAAATATTAATTACACTAACACCCCCCCATAAGTGCAACTAAGGGAGACTAAAAAAGCATGCACCTAAAACTAAGGTGAATGCAAGAAAGCATGAATGGGTCCTGACAACAAGGCTTGATCAAGTACTGAAGTACAAATGCAATAATGAGGTAGAGAAGGAAAACCCAGTGGGAGAAAACCCCCCTACAATGAGATGACTGCTATAAAGAAGCACTATAAGAACACTATGGAGTAACACTAGAACTGCAATCTGACAAGCAAGGAAAGATACTTCTGTCTACAACTGAAACCAAAAACGGAATCATAATAATGTGATAGTAGACCCAATTCCACAAAACATTGGAAAACTCACAAACTGGAACAACCCCGGAATCTGTGAAGGAACAGTAGATGAGATGATGACAGAATTTGGAAACCATGTA
>VDFB02000015.1:36710282-36751903 GCA_007258455.2 Sequoia sempervirens
GGAATCAATGTGGACGAATTTCAGCTCAACACGTGGTAGGTGAGTCATCGGTACAGAGCCAATCATATGATGACACGTGGCAGTCCGTACGCTCAGTCAGCATTGAAGTGGCAGTCTAGTCAGCTTGACACGTCAGCATCACGGGCGAATAGGAGCACGACACGTCATCTGCCTCGTCAGCATTTGTAGCGAATGAGAACCGGACACGTGTCCTATGGGCTTCGACGGTCGAATCTGTTGGTTGAAACAAAAAGTTGTTGGGGTTTGACCCCGTGATCTCCGCCCAGCTAGCCAAGCCATTCACCGTTGCACCCGCGGGCATCCGTTTAACTATATACGGTCGGCGGTTTGTTTTGTTGACAATGGTTTGATATTTGGGTAAAAAAAAACCCGGGGGAGGTTGTAACCCCCGACCTCGCGGGGAGTAAAAGGATAAGTCACCGGTGGACCATGCAAGCGTTCTAAACTATATGGTGGTCATCGTTTATTTTGTTATGGAACTGTGAACCAAATCCATAACAAATGGCTTTTTAAGCCATAACCGAACAACAACCTAACCATAAATCCAAACTAGAAGCTAAATGAAGCCAGTAGAGATGTGGTACGAATTGATAAGGGAGATATGCAATTAATTGAGTGGTTAGGCCTAAATAGGAAAACTTTTTGTATAAAAGGAGGGGTATAGGCCTCGATTTTGCAAGTCCAGGTGGAGAACGAGAGAATGCTCGGGAGATGATTGTAATTGTTCCTGTACGTCGAAGTTATGCTGTGCTATCGATGTGCTTGAAGGGAATGATGCTGTCGCAATTGTAACTGATTTTGGAGTATAATCGGATCGGTCACTCCGTTGGAGAGGGGCCCGGAGACGTAGTCCTTAGGGATGAACTCTGTTATCAATTGTGGTTTCGTCTCTCTATTTCTTCTCTCTTTCATTCTCAGTTCATTATCCTGGAATTTATTTTATGTTATGTTCATTTATTCATTTGAGCATTTAATTATGTAATCATTTATGTTAAGCGTTGTAATAATTGATCTTTTACGTTACGCATTCTGTAAGCATTTAGTCCTAGATCCTATATAGATCAAGTTGGTATCAGAACTTTGTATGTGGCTTGTATTGCAATTTGAATGCTAATGAGATCCAGGTTGCAATGAGGCGAAGGAGAACTTGAAGAATACAATCCAGAAATCAGAAGACGAAGAGCTAATCAACCGTTACAGATGGAAGCAAAAGAAGGTGGACAAAGTTCAGAGCTCAGTGACAAGGATTTCTAGAAGCTATTTCTTGACATGAAGGCGATGGTGGACGAACTTTATGCTGAAAAGAAGAAGCATGAAAAGGGAGGTTCTTCAAAGCATGAGAAGCAGGAAGATCAAAAAGGCACAGAGGAGAAAGCTCCAGAAACTCCTTCTCCTCCATCTTCTCCCTCCTCTTCTTCTTCCCCTTCTTCTCCTCCTCCTTCTCCTTTTTCTAATGTAAATCCATTTAAGAGCAAGTCTAAGCCTGTAATTAAGCTTGATGTAAAATTTGAGTTACCTAAATACTGTGGGGAGTTAAATGCTGAGAAGTTAGACGATTGGGTCCAACAAGTAGAAGTATACTGTAGGATTCAAGGCCTAGTAGAAGATGCTTCTAGGATTCAATTAGCAACTCTCCGGTTGGGAGGTACAGCTCTCACCTGGTGGGAGAGTAAAACTCGTGAAGAAATTGCTCGCCATGGTCAAGTTAATATGTCTTGGATGGAGTTTGTTGCTGCCCTTAGGAAACAATTCTACCCTTTAGGTTACATGCAACAGTTAACCATGAATTGGCAAACCTTTAGGCAAGGTAAGGGGCAGTCTGTCCAGGAGTATACTCATGAGTTTAGGAAATGGGCCATTGCTCTAAATGTTCCCTTGTATACCCAAGACACATTACTTAAGTATATTGGTGGTTTACATTCTTACCTTAGGCACACTATTTTGATGTTGAGTCCCAACAATCTAGACGAGGTGTCTGTTCAAGCTACTCATATAGAGTCAAGGGGTAAGAACACTTTTAGTGACAACTTTTCCAAGAAGCCATCTAAGTTTGAGGGTAAGTCTAAAGGGAAAGAAAAAGACAAAGATAAAGGCAAAGGGAAGAAAACAGCTACAACTAAGAAAGAGGGTGAGAAACCCACATGCTCCCATTGCAAGAAAGAGGGGCATGATGATTCGAGATGTTGGAAGCTTCATCCTGAGTTGAGGCCAAAAATATATGGAGGTAATAAAGGCAAGTAGAAGACTACTGCAGTGATTCAACAGGATCTTGGTTCAGACTCCGGAGATGAGACAAAGATTGTTGCTACCGGAATCCAAAGTAAAGGGAAAGGTATATCTCTCTCATCTGATGCAAGTTTTTCTAATGCCAGTGCAAGTACAAGTAAAGAATCTTCTCCTAAGGTTGATAAGCAAAGAAATGAATTGTTTCATATTCGTGTTGTAACAAAACACACTAAGATTGATACTCTGTTTGATACGGGTTCACAAGTCAACTTAATATCTGAAGAAGTTGTAAAGAAACTTAATTTGGCTACAACACCTCATCCGAAACCATATCCACTCGGATGGGTTTGCAATGATGCACAATTAAAAGTAACTAAACAATGTAAATTGAGATTTGCTATCACTGCAAACTTTGTAGATGAGGTAGAAGTCGATGTGGTCCCTTTGGATATTTGTGGGCTTGTGTTAGGGAGTCCTTATCTTTATGATAGAAAAGCAATCTTTTATAGGGGGGAGAATAAGTATCATCTTTTTAAAGATGGGGTAGAATACATTGTACGGGCACATAAGGTGAAGACTAATCTTACACTAGTTAATGCTGGTCAAATGAAGAGGTTGGTCAAGCTCAAGTAAAAACTTTGTACTAATGCTTGTAAAAGCCAAAGAAGATGATAAATCTGAGGCATTCAAGGGGTGTGACCCAAAACATAAAACTGAAATGGTCAAGATTATTTCCGCTTATGATGACATGTTTCAGGAACCAAAGGGGTTGCCACCCAAGAGAGAGATACAGCATGAAATCCAGTTACAGCAGGATGTGCCACTTCCTAATATCGGCATGTACCGTTTATCAGTTATGCAGAATGAGGAAATTAAAAAGCAGGTTCAAGAGTTGGTGGAAAAAGGAGTTATTCGTCCTAGTACTTCTCCTTGTGGTTCTCCAATTGTCTTGGTTCCAAAGAAAGATGGAACTTGGAGGATGTGCATCGACTATCGTGCTTTGAACAAGATAACGGTAAAGAACAGGTATCCTCTTCCCAGAATAGATGATTTACTTGATCAATTAAAACATGCAGTTTATTTCACTAAGTTAGATTTGTGAAGTGGTTATCATCAGATAAGAATTGCAGAAGATGATATTTGGAAGACTACATTTAAGACAAAAGAGGGATTGTTTGAGTGGTTGGTTATGCCTTTTGGGCTTTGTAATGCACCAGCTACCTTTATGAGAGTCATGAATGATGTCTTTCATCCTTTTATTGATGATTTTGTCATAGTCTATCTAGATGATATCCTTGTATTCAGTCAAACTTGGGAAGATCATGTAAGTCATGTAAAGAAAGTCTTTGATGTATTGAGAAAAGAAAAATTGTATGTAAAGATGTCTAAATGTGAATTTGCTAAGACATCCTTAGTGTACTTAGGCTATGTCGTAGGGGGTGGTCAATTGAAAGTAGACCCTGCGAAGGTCGAAGCTATTGTAAAATGGCCTAAGCCAAGTACAGTCACAGAGGTCAGAAGTTTCCTAGGTGCAGTTCAGTACTGGAGAAAGTTTATTGCAAATTTCTCTTATATAGCATCACCATTGCATGCATTAACCAGTACAAGGGAAACTTTTCAGTGGGGAGGTCCACAATAGAAGGCTCTCAACACTTTGAAGGGAAAGTTGAGCACCGCACCAGTTTTGGCCTTACCAGATCTACATCAACCATTTGAGATCGAGATAGATGCGAGTGGATTTGCCATGGGAGCAGTACTCATGCAAGGAGGTAAACCAGTTTGCTACCACTCTGAAACTTTTTCAGGAGCAGTAAGTAACTATCCCACATATGATAAAGAACTTTATGCTTTAGTTCAGAGTGTTAAAAAATGGAAACATTACATAATGGGGAAAGAAACTGTAATCCACACTGATCACCAGCCACTTCAATATTTGCACTCACAAACTAAACTGCAACAAAGTAGGCACTTTCGGTGGATGGGTTTTCTACAACAGTTTCATTTGGTTATTAAGTATAAGAAAGGTACCCATAACAAAGTAGCAGACATGCTCTCTAGACCTCCTATGATGAATGCTTTGATAATCCTTCAGAATAGTTCTATGGTTCATGAAATTTTTCAGGAACAATATGCTAATGATGAGAACTTTAAGGATATCTATGCTGCTTTAATGAATGGTAAACATGTAGAAGAGAAAGATTATTATGTGCAAGATAAACTGTTATATCACTTGGTTAAATTATGTGTTCCAAAAGATGAACAAGCACAGGTGATTAGAGAAGCCCATACCTCATTGATTGCAGGACACTTTGGGGTAAACAAAACATTGACTCAGCTGCAGAAATATTGTTATTGGCCTCGTATGCAAGAAACTATGACTAAGTATATTAGAGGTTGTGTTATGTGTGCAACTAGTAAGCCTAGTAACAGGAAATTGGGTTTGTACACACCTCTACTTGTACCTTCTCGTCCATGGGAAAGTGTGTCAATGGACTTTGTAGGGGGGTTACCTATGTCTAGGAAGGGACATGATTATTTGTATGTAGTAGTTGATCGGTTCAGCAAAATGTGTATCTTAATGCCATGTAAAAAGCAAGTCACTGCTGAACTGACAGCTCATATGTACTTTCAATTTGTATGGGTTCATTTTGGGTTACCTACTTCTATTGTATCGGATCGAGATTCTCGATTCTTGGGGGAATTTTGGTCAGCTTTGTGGGGACTCATGGACACCAACTAAGAGTATAGCCTTCCATCCACAGACCATGGCATTTGAGGTTGTAAACGGACGCTTGTGCATCTACTCAGAGGGTATTGCAGTAAGCATCCTAAGTTGTGGGATGAGAGTCTTCATTATGTGCAGCATGCCTACAACCATGCAACACACTCTTCTACTAAAAGGTCTCCTTTGAGACATGCTTTGGTTATGTGCCCAAGACACCGATGGATTTTGCTTTTGGGAAAGATGATGTTGAAGATGGATGCCATGATGCAGAGAAGGCTTTGAAGTTCATCCAGAAAGTCCAAGCAATTCATCAGGCAGTGGAAGCACGGTTGGAACAGAGCAAGCAAAATACAAGGTTCGCCATGACAAGCATCGCACTGATCATCATTTTCAGGTTGGAGACAGAGTTTGGTTACATATCAGCAAGGAAAGGATGCAAGGTGAAGGTAAAAAGCTTAAGCCAATTAGGTATGGTCCTTTTGAGATCCTTGAGAAGATTGGTACCAATGCCTTCCGCCTCAATCTTCCTCCATACATGCATATTTACTCAGTTGTCAATGTTGAGAATTTGAAACTGTATGAGCCTCCAATGATCCTAGATGAGGACACAGACATTCAAGTTCCATCAGTTGATGACCTTTCACCAGAGTACATGTCAGAGTTTCCAGAAGATGTTATTCTCGATAGGAATGTCAGAACTTCACGAAGAGGAGATGTTGAGTACCTTAGAGTGGGCCTGAAGGGGATGCATCCAAGCAAAGCAAGATGGATGGAGATTGGTAAAGTGAGGGAACTTTACCCTCACTTACTTTCCAAGTAATCAAGCTTTCGGAGGTCCTAAAGCTCTCCCGTGGGGAGGCCTGATCTGGGGGACAATTTTTTAGTGAAAATTGAAGTGTTCCCAATACTCCAGATTTCAGCTTCATCAGAAAGAAAACGACGTCCTGATTCCAACGCAACTTGAACGGGGCGAAAAGGACTCCGTTTGTGCAAGTTACGGCCAGTCAAACTGGCTTCAGGGGCATCCAGAAGGTGGAAAAAATAATCATCTCAGAAATCAACGAAAGTAGCGTCATCGCGAAGAGCTCGTCGACACGATTCCGACAGTGTTCGTTTCGTCAAAATACGATGTCGTATGTTCGAGTTAGAAGCAGTCAAACTTTAGTCAACTTGAAGGAACAGATGATAACGTCATCATGCTGACGTGGCAGTCCGTACTGTACGGAATCAATGTGAATGAATTTCGGCATGACACGTGGTAGGTGAGTCATAGGTACAGAGCCAATCATATGATGACACATGGCAGTCCATACGCTCAGTCAGCATTGAAGTGGCAGTCTAGTCAGCTTGACACGTCAGCATCACGGGCGAATAGGAGCACGACATGTCATCTGCCTCGTCAGCATTTGTAGCGAATGAGAACCGGACACGTGTCCTATGGGCTTCGGCGGTCGAATCTGTTGGTTGAAACAAAAAGTTGTTGGGGTTTGACCCCGTGATCTCCGCCCAGCCAGCCAAGCCATTCACCGTTGCACCCGCGGGCATCCGTTTAACTATATACGGCCGGCGGTTTGTTTTGTTGACAACGGTTTGATATTTGGGTAAAAAAAAACCCGAGGGAGGTTGTAACCCCCGACCTCGTGGGGAGTAAAAGGATAAGTCACCGGTGGACCACGCAAGCGTTCTAAACTATATGGTGGTCATCGTTTATTTTGTTATGGAACTGTGAACCGAATCCATAACAAATGGATTTTTAAGCCATAACCGAACAACAACCTAACCATAAATCCAAACCAGAAGCTAAATGAAGCCATTAGAGATGTGGTACGAATTGATAAGGGAGATATGCAATTAATTGAGTGGTTAGGCCTAAATAGGCAAACTTTTTGTATAAAAGGAGGGGTATAGGCCTCGATTTTGCAAGTCTAGGTGGAGAACGAGAGAATGCTCGGGAGATGATTGTAATTGTTCCTGTACGTCGAAGTTATGCTGTGCTATCGATGTGCTTAAAGGGAATGATGTTGTCGCAATTGTAACTAATTTTGGAGTATAATCGGATCGGTCACTCCGTTGGAGAGGGGCCCGAAGACGTAGTCCTTAGGGATGAACTCCGTTATCAATTGTCGTTTCATCTCTCTATTTCTTCTCTCTTTCTTTCTCAGTTCATTATCCTGGCATTTATTTTATGTTATGTTCATTTATTCATTTGAGCATTTAATTATGTGATCATTTATGTTAAGCGTTGTAATAATTGATCTTTTACGTTACGCATTCTGTAAGCATTTAGTCCTAGATCCTATATAGATCAAATAGGGGCTATTTTGAGCCGAGAAGGTAGACCGATTGCATTTTACAATGAGAGGCTGAATGAAGCAAAGAGGAAGTATTCTTCCTATGATTTGAAATTGTATGCTATGGTCCAGTCCCTCAAAAAGTGAAGGCACTACTTGTTACATAAAGAATTTGTTATTTATGCTAATAATCATGCCTTGAGTTTTTTGAATGCACAAGACAAACTCAGTCATAGGTACATGAAGTGGGTAAAGTCTTTGCAAGCCTATAATTTCACAATAAAGCATAAGAAGGGCCAAGAAAATAAGGTGGAAGATGCTCTCAGTAGAAGGGCACTTGTAGTGCAAGAGATCCAACTCCAAAGCATGGGGGTTGAAGCATTGAAGGATATGTATCATGAAGATTCATATTTCAAGGAGGTATACAATGTTTGTGAGAAGCATTTGAATTCTTTTCATGGTGAATTCTCTGACTTTTTATTACAGAATGGTTTTCTCTTCAAAGGAAGCCAATTGTGTTCGCGTAAATGCTCAATGAGGGAGAATATCATAAAGGAGAAACACAGTGGGAGTCTTGGAGGTCACTTTGGCCTTGACAAGACCTTAGAACAAGTTAGTAGATTTTACTATTGGCCAAAGTTGCAGGTGGATGTGAGAAGGTATGTGGAAGGTTGCACAATATGTCAAAGGGCAAAGGGAACTTCATCAAATGCAGGACTCTATCAACCACTTCCCATTCCCAATAGGCCTTGGGAGTATGTAAGTATCGACTTTGTCTCAGGGTTGCCTAGAACCCAAAAAGGTTTTGATAGTATCTTTGTGATAGTTGATAGATTTAGTAAGATGGGACATTTTCTTCCTTGCAAATGCACCAATGATGCATCTCATATAGCAGGTCTCTTCTTTAAGGAGGTTGTTAGGATACATGGAGTGCCTTTAAGCATTGTTTCTGGCAGGGATTGTAAATTTATTGGTCACTTTTGGAGGACCTTGTGGAAGAAAGTCAAGGAAAAAATTTGTCCTTTAGTTCAACATATGATCCACAAACGAATGGACAAACTGAAGTGGTTAATAGATCATTGGGAAACCTCTTAATATTCCTTACCAAGGAGCATGGACAAACTTGGGATTTGATTTTACCTCAGGATGAATTTGCATATAATGACTCCATGAATAGGAGCATTGGTAGAAGCCCTTTTGAGGTAGTCTATGGCATGCACCCTAGAGGGTTCTATGAACTAAGAGATATACAAGGAGTTGCTAGGAGAAGTGCTCAAGGTGAGGAATTTGTTGTTACAATCAGGGATATTCATCAACAAGTGAAGGAAACCCTTCAAAAGAATGTTGAGAAGTATAAGGAAAAGATAGATTTAAAGAAGAGGAATGTCCAATTCAAGGTTGGAGACTTGGTGATGGAACACTTGAAGAAGGAGAGACTTCCAAAAGGAAAGTATACCAAACTCATAATGAAGAAGATAGGACCTTGCAAGGTGGTCTACAAGTTTGGCCAAAATGCTTATGAAATAGAGCTACCTCCTGGGGTGGCAATCTCTCCTATCTTCAACATTTCTGACTTGTATCCTTTCAAAGCTTCTGTGATATGATTGAGTGCTTGGTTACTATCAAACTAATGATATGATTGATGTTACTAAATCTAGTTAAGGTGTATAAGACAAGTTTGGTGACTTTAATGGTTGGATGGGTGACTATTATGAAGCCTTTTGAGTAAATTGGTGATTAACCACAAGATGATAATCAAGATTCTATTGTAGCAATATTTTGTAACATGTAAATAGAGTGTTGTAGTCAAAATATGGTGAGTACAGTGCTTGATAATGGACTAATAACAGTGAGGTATGGTTTAGTTGATTTGTTTCCTTGGTGAATAAATGAAATAATGAATTGTTCAAGTGTCAATAATCAGGTTTATGTTGTTTTTATGGTGGTTGAGAATGATGTGAATCTAATTGATTAAGTCAAAGTTTTCTTTAATATGGTTTTTGATTTAATGAGTCAACTGAAATACTGATTAGTGGAATGATGAATGATGGCCTATGGAATGGCTAAGAGAATTTGAGTGGATTTTGGTTGAATGAAAAGTAGATTTATGATGAAATTATATTTGATCTTCTCCTAATTCTATTTGGGATTGAAATCCCTTGAAGAAATGATGTTGATGGTGTTTGTTGGATGCTCTGCATCAAATGTACCCTGATGATTGAGTGTTTTGATATGATGCTCTGCATCACTAATTTCCTTGTCTATGCTATTGCTTACTATTATGGTTTCATAGATTTTTTCCAAGCATCCATAGTTTGTCGTGGTGGTGCACCTTTTCAAGAACATGCCTCCATGTGAAGTAATTGCATCGTGCTGCTTATGTTGACTTTCTAAACAACTATATTGTATAGTTGAAATTTTGTCATCTATCAACATCTAGTTATTAGTTATAGAATTTGAAGTAATGCTTTGAGTTTGAATGATGTGTAATGTAACGTAACCAACAATATGAATATAAACTACAAAAATCTATTAAGTAGAATTCATTAGTTAAGTTATCTTTATTCTATTACCTTCGTGTACGTTTGAGTGAATCCACTGGCACTAGGAGGTGTTTGCTTGAAAGCACCAATATTAGCCTATTCAACATCCAAAATCACATGTATTAAAATACCATTCATAAAACAATGCTATTAACATGTAATAAATTTATAATTGTTTACTAGTTACATACCCCACTGATAGGTGTAATGCATAAATAAGTAGGTGGAGGACCGGTGTATCTAGTCTCAACACTGTGACCCTTCAATTTTATTAAAATAATAAAACTAAATTAGTTAATCATGTATTTCTAAATCAATATTTAATAAAATAAATTCAATGAACATGCTGACTTTTACTCAACTATCAATGCCATATGCACGATGCAAAATGTCAGCCATCCTCTCCATCCCCATAGTAGCATATAGATCCTGTGTAGTAGCATATGAATCTTGTGTAGCAGCATACAGATCCTGCGTAGCATCCTCCTAAGTGTCGATGGGGTCATATGAGCAAGTCACCCCACAAGATTGACACACATGGGTTCGAGGGCCACCACCCGAAGACTCACATGGATGGTGCTGTACAATAGGGCTAGTATGATGGATGACACTTTGGTTCAAAGTGTTGATCGCCTACAATATCTCTATGTCAACACTCTCCTTCGCAATGACATGCATAACAATGTGCTCACAAGGTAGCCTAGCGAGAGGTCGTCTCCCTTGCCGTGCAGGATCCAACTGTGCACTGGGCCTATCCTAAGCCAACCCCCCACCTCTCCCCTAGAAATCCCTCATATCAAAATAATTTGGGATTTGGTTCAATACGAACTCACTGTATAGTTTCCTAAGAAAAAATTGGGGGACTTCACAATTATTGCACGGTGGGTAATCAAAGACCAAGTACCACCTATCATAAAAATGGTTCCTAATCTCTTGGTGGTGGCACCAATGAATAGGAAACCTCTTCGCATTAAGGCTAAGATTTTGATTTGTTCTAGGGTCAGTGAATAGAGAGCACAAATCACCTTTAGTAATTTTTAAATCTTTTACTTGTTTATATGATAGTTTATCTACATACTATGCCCTAGTTGCCTACCTCCTATCTTGCCATCCTATTATTTTTTGGGTTATTGAATCTACATTTTTTAACATCTCTTTCATTGAATTTTCTAGTGTCATTCTTTATGTGGTTGAAGCATTTGGATCACTCAACCTACTAATAAGATCCTCAATTTGTTTTTTGTTGTTTTCAATTTTACTCCTCAAATTTTGTTGAGTGCCAGGAGGGTGTTGAGTGATTGGTGGGGGAGGTTGATTTTGTTGAGGAGGATTTTCTTGTTCTTCTTGTTGAGGATTTTTAGGATTATTTGCATCTCCTACAAATTAAAAAAAAAATCAAATCTAACCTAAAACAAACAAAATCAACTTGAAACTAAGAAATTAAAAAGAAATAGCAAACAATACTTACCTCTTGCACCTCTTGGTTGTCATGGTTCCATCTTTGTGAGCAAAAAGGAACTATTGTTGATGAATTTTGAAGAATGCCTCCTCCTAGAACACGAGTGTGAAAATGAGGGTTTTTGGCCGCAGGTAGAGCAGAAAAATAGAAAAGAGAAAATGAATAGCTTTCACTTTTTTTTTCTTTTAAAATGAAATAACGCGAGTGTGTTATAACACACTCGCATTATGTCATTTCCAATCTTTTTTTGAAGTTGGCCACAAAAGTATAACCCAACTTCATGCACCTGCTTGAGAAAAGAATAAGATGCCTCCAAAGAATAACACTATGGAAAGAGAAATAAATAAGATGAAATAAAAGATTGCAAGAGAGCTTAGGAGATTGAGGTAACTCAAAGATATGGTGGTAGAAATGCTTGAGGCTATGGAAACCAACCAGAGAAGAGGTATGGTTCTAGGCGATGAGAGTGATCCCAAAGAAGAAGGGGAAGAAGAGAATGAAGAAGAAGAAGAAGAGGAATTGGATCCTCATGAGCAGAGGATGGCCAAGCTACTGAGAGTAGACAAGGAAGATAAACACAAGATAAATATTGATGTACCTATGTATGAAGGTAATTTGAATGAGGAAGAACTTTTAGATTGGATTGCAACACTTGATAACTATTTTGAATGTGAAGATGTACCTAAAGAACAAAAGGTGAAGATAGCAAAAAAAAATTGAAGGGTCATGCACTATTAAGGTTGGATTATGAGTAGACTAAAAGGAGGAAGAAAGGTAAGTCAAAAATTGTTTCTTGGGATAGAATGGTGGCAAAGCTTAAGGGTAAGTTCTTACCGGCTGATTATGCAATTCAAATGTACAAGAAACTTCAAGGTTTGGAAAAAAGAGAGATGGATGTCAAGGCTTACATTGATGAGTTTTATAAGTTAAGTATAAGAGAAGGTCACATGGAGGATGATGTGGAGGAGGTGGCTAGGTATCTTAGTGGGTTAATATTTAACATTCAAGATGAATTGACTTTGGAAAATCCAAGAATAGTTGAGGAATGCTATCAAATAGCAATTAGGGCTGAAGAAAAGCTAAAGAGAAGGCAAGAAAAGTCAACCAGGGGTAGAGGTAGCAATTCTAGAGGAAGAGGGACATTTTCTAATGCAAGGAAGTCATATGAGAGCCAAGAAGATACAAGCAAAGTCCAAGACCAAGTTGCAAATCAGAGAGGTGGATTTAGAGGAGGTAGATCGGGCTTTAGAGGTAGATTTGGAGGTCAAGGGAAAGGTTTACAAGGATTCACAGAAAGGTGATATCAATGCAACAAGTTTGGACATCAAGCATGGTAGTGCAATGAAGGTCAAACATCTACTTTACATGGAGGAGAAAGAAGGGCTCAATTGGTGCAAGAAGAGGACAATGCGAGTGTCAACTCTCCATCACAACATGTTGCTCCAAAGATTGGTGAATCACTCATGGTAAGGAGAACCCTCATCAAAGCATCAGTAGAAAATGAGTCACCACAAAGTAAGACTCTCTTCAATACCACTTGTAAGTGCTTGGGTAAGGTATGTAAAGTTGTAATTGATTCAGGGAGTACAGATAATATGGTTTCAATTGAGATGGTTGAAAAACTCAAGTTTCCTAGAATACCACATGATACTTCTTATAAAGTCTCTTGGTTAAATGAGGGTCAATATGCTTTGGTAAATGAACAAAGTTGGGTGGAGTTAAATATAGGAGGGTATAAGGACAGAATTTTATGTGACATATTACCTATGGATGTGTGCCACTTGCTACTAGGGAGGCCTTGGCAATTTGATATGCATGCTATGTATGATGGTAGGAGGAATACTTATGAGATATAAAAAAGATGGGGTCTCCTATACCTTGACACCATTGATAGAGGATGATAAAGGAAAAACTAAGGGAGCTAATGCGATGATGGTAGGAAGAAAGGAGTTCATAAAGGTAGAGGAAGAAAAGCATAGGGAGTTTGCAGCCACTCCTAAATCTAAAAACATTATGACAACATAAATAAAGAATGAATTGGTTGTGGAGATTCAAGATTGGTGTAAGAAGTATGTTGCCATGATGGTTGGAGAAGTGTTTCATTCATTTCTTTCAAAAGGGGATGTTGATCGTTATTTCATACCAGAGTTTAATATATCTGATCAAGCAACAACTATAGGGATACAACATCAGATGGAAGAGTTGGGAAGCAAAGGTAAAGAGGTTAAGGAAAAAGTACAAAGGAATATGGGCAAGTTCAAGCATACACCTAAAGTAATGAAGGAGACAAAGGAGACAATTCATTTCAAGGATGAAGGAGATATGGTAGTAGGTAATGATGTCGGTTCCACAACATTCTCAGATGAAGCATAGGTTAAAGGTCATCCATCAAGTAAGTCTCTAAAGTTGGAACATATCCAAGGTGCCAAAGAATTCAAAAAGACAAGGGATGATGCATATTTCTAGTTTTTGGTCCATTGGAAAGGTTTACTAGATGGAGCTATCACTTGGAGATTAGTGAATGACCTGATCAAACTTGGATCTACTATTACAACACTGTCCTCAAGGGGACTTGAGTTTATTTTTCCTGGGGAGTATGGTGCAGGGCACCATAGGTCTTAATGTGGAAAAGTTGCAAAATTTAAAGCATTTTGGTGTTTTTGTGTTTAAGTCATGATTTTGTGTGTAATAAGGTATTTTAAGATCATTTGTGATGTTTCTAGAGTCAATTTAGGTTATTAGGTGGTTTGGTGTGTCAAGTGGGAAAAGTTGTCAAATTTTGCTAAAATGGCAAAAATGTTGCATATGCAAATTTTGCATTGTGTCTAAGAGGGAAGTTGAATGGTTTGGAAGTTGAAGAATAGTTAGAAAATGGTTATTTTTCCTTGTAAATGTTTAAATATAATTGGAAATGGTCAAGATAAATTTCTAGCTATTGTGTTGAAGAGAACAAACATTAATAGAACTCTATTTTATGTGTTTTCTTCATTGAAATTGTTGCTACAGTGACTTGTATGGCCTAGTATGCCCTAGAAATGGTTCGAGTTTCATTTAATTTGATGTGGAATTGAATCTTTTATCTGATATTTTTGGTTTTATTCGATTTCATTAAGATTTGGGGAAGTTAGAATAGATTTACTAAAAGTTGCTTGAATCCCTCATTTTTGTGAGTTTTGATAGAAAATCATGAAGTTCTTCCCAAATGAACAAGTCCTAAACTCAGTGAAATGGGTGTAGAAATGTTAGGTTTTGTGTTCTTGAATTTTTCAGGAGTAGGGGTTGAAGATTGGTGAAGAATTGTTGATGCCCTAGGTTGAAAATCATATGTTTTAGGCATTAAATATGCATAGAAGTTAGGGTTTGATGAAGAATGATTAGGATATTGTTGAAACTACTTGGAAAGGTGTTGGAAGAACTTATTTGACATGTCTGATCCATTGGTGTGAAAATTTGAAGTCTAGGTTTTGAAAAGCTCATTGTGACCCTTTCAAACAGGCCTAATTAGCCTCATCCAAAGCGTAGCAATAGATTTTTGGCTTTATTGTTCCGAAACAACCACTCCTAAATTTTGAGTATGTTTTATAACTTCCAAATGGGTATCCAATTTTTTTTTTAGATTGTGCATATGAATTTTGGTTTGAAACTTATGTTGGAAAAACCCTATTTGCTGCCCTATAAAGCCTAGTTGCAATTTGTGAGGAAAATCACTTTGTTTGAGGTGTTAAGAATCTGGAAAATAATTGTTTGAGATAGTTTTGATTATGATATCCCATTATCTACATCATCCTTCCAAGAATCTACACTTGTTAAGAAACAAACGTAATCAAGGAAGGTAGCTCACAAGGACTGGGAGCCAAGGGGACTTGGAACTTTGGGATTTAGTCCCTAGTTTTAGAGTTTGTTTGTGGACTTGGGATGTAAAAGGATTAGGGAACACAACAAGGGACAAGAACTTAGGTTTTGAGGAAACTTGAAACTCTACGACCTAATACATAGGTCCTAAACTGAAAGGAAAATCCACCACCCAAGGGAAACAAAGGACCAATCAACAGAACACTTGGGAAATTTTAAGAACATGAGGCAACCATAAAAAGGGAACCAATTAGAAAATCTCTAATCAAATATAAACAATGGATTAGAACAAAATTAGTGAAAAAAAAAAGATAAAGAAAAGAGAAGAGGGAAAAAAAAGAGGGAAGCAACACGTCTAATTTGTAAAATGATGATGCAAAACTTATAACAATCAACTATAACCATACAAACTTAATGTCACACCTTTATTTAATCAATATAACTACAAGAACATGTGTAGGGGCCCTAAGAAAATTACATTGTAACCATAATATAATATGACACCCTCAAATTGATGCATGTGAAATGATGCAATCAATAAGTAATATATATTTTCATTTCCAACCTATATACTTAATTGTGTTTCATGATGTTTAATTTCAAATATTGTATTTACCAGTATGTTTTCCTCTATTCCCTAAGCTTTTGCATAAAAGATGATGAGGGAGAAAACCCGAGACACAAAAATAATGCACACAATTAGCAAACTTTATTATTATTCAATAATGAAAATCTTACATGCAGAGGATCCCAAATCCTCAAGCTCTACGATACATGCAAGCTACAGAAGTTTCAAAAAAAATTATAGAAAATCCCCTTTTCGTAGCATGAAAAACTCTTTCCCCAAAAAGCTACCCCAAAAATAAAAAAACTAGCCCATAAATAACCCCTTTTTGGTTTGGAACCAAAAACAACATTCGAGATATGAGTTTTGGCAGTTTGGCGCCAAAAATTACAAGTTGAAATTCAAATTTAAATTCACATTTGAAAATTAGCACATTTCTAAAAATGCACCAACTTCCAAAAGCTATAACTTTTAATCCCACTATCGGATTTTCAATGATAACACCTTTTCGGAAAGCTCTCGAAACAATACTTTGGGCTTTTCAAAAAAATTTGGGCCCATCTAAGATCGTTTAGTGCCTCAAACTGGACTCAGAAGGTTTTTCAGGGCAAAACGAAGAAACTGTAACTTGAATAACTTTCAAACCGTGAATGATCTTGACTTGATTCTTTTGCCAAAGTGCTTATTTTTCCGTCCTGAACCTTCCCATAAATTTTTGTCTTCCCACGCCTTCACATTCACACCTACTAAAAATAGCAGTTGAGCAGAAAAAGTAGAAAAACAGTTATGAAAGTTGGAAACTCTTATTCGATGAAAAGGGTATCCAGAAATGCAAAAACATCTACAAAAAGAAAATAAAAGGAACATAAATGGAAAACATATTTTTGGGTGATGCAAAATTTCCCTCACACCATTGGATGCTCCTGCATCAAACACCCAAGGTAATTTGAAAAGTGACCCTGTCACATCTCAGATGGTTGAGAAAAACCCAAACGGTCAACCTCTGCTTTAGACAGCCAAGATGAATCTTCTACAAGCCTTCCTCTCCACTTTACCAGATATTCTTCATACTGCTTGTTTCTGGTACTCCTTCCCACATGGCTATCCAGGATTTCTTCAATCTCTTCCTTCTCTGAAGTAGGTGCTAGAATGCCACATTGTTCCATTGTTGGTACTTCCTCTATGCCACCTTCATGATACTCTATCAAATCTAAAATATTGAACACAGGGGAAATGTTGACTCCATCTGGAAACTCTACCTCATATGCATTCCCTAACTCATGCCTCTTCAAACTTTTACAGGGACCAAACTTCTTCATCTTCAATTTGTTATAGGTTCCCACTGAAAACGTTTCTTTCCTCAAGTGGACCATCACTTCATCACCAATCTGAAACTCCTTATACCTCCTCTTCTGATCTGCCTTAGCCTTATACTGCATATTCATCTTGTTAATATGTTTTTTTACCTTCTCATGTATATTCTTGATGTACTCTGCAAAGTCTTCAGCTTCGGCACTTGTCTTCTTCTCTTGGTCCATCTTCCTCAATTCTGGAGTGGTCCTGGGACTGCCTCCATACACAATCTATAATGGTGATCTACCAGTGCTTCTGTTAATAGAATTTTTGTGAGAAAATTCTACATGGGGCAAGATCAAGTCCCATCCCTTGGGTTTATCTCCTACCAAGCATCTCAGTAGGTTACTCAGACTTATATTCACAACCTCATTCTGCCCATCAATTTGTGGATGGTGTGCAGAACTAAACTTCAACTCTATTTTTAACTTCTTCCACAAGGTCCTCCAAAAGTACCCAACAAATTTTGTGTTACGATCTGAGACTATACTCTTTGGCAGACCATGTAGCCTCACCACCTCTCTAAAGAACAAGTTAGCAATGTGGACTGCATCATGGGTCTTCTGGAATGGGATGAAATGTGTCATCTTTGAAAACCTATCAACTACCACAAATACTGAATCACTCCCTCTTTGTGTCCTTGGCAAGCCAAGAACAAAGTCCATACTTATATCCTCCCATGGCTTCTCTGGTACAGGTAAGGGCTGATACAACCCAGTATTCTAGCTCACTCCTTTAGTCATTTGACATACCCTGCAACTCTGCACAAACTTCTTCACATCCTGTGATAACTGAGGCCAATAATAATGCTCACTGATAATTGAAATGGTCTTATCCCGACCAAAATGTCCTGCCATTCCTCCATTGTGCTTCTCCTTTATTAGGTTCTCCCTCATGGAACTCCTTGAAATACACAATTGGCTTCCCTTAAACAACATGCCATCTTGGATTATGAAATCCATCCACTTCATCCTATCAACTGTAACAGGCTCCTTGTAAGCTTTCCAAGCCTCTGTGAAATCAGGATCTTCAGGGTACAATGTCTTGAGTTCATTGAACCCAACCACTTCAATCTGCATCTCTGTCAACAATGTTTTCCTCCTACTTAATGCATCTACAACCCTATTCAACTTTCCATTCCTATGCTTTAAAACAAAAGTATAACCTTGCAAAAATTCTACCCATTTCATATGCCTCTAATTTAATTTTTCCTGACTACTCAGATATTGTAATGCTTGATGATCAGTAAACAAAAAAAATTCCTTCGGTAACAAATAATGTCTCCATTTCTTTAATGCTTGAACTATTGCATAAAATTCCTGATCATATACAGAGTACTTTCTCTTTGCATCATTTAAATTTTCACTGAAATAGGCAATGGGCTTACCTTCTTAGCTCATCACTACTCCAATGGCACAACCACTGGCATCACAATCCACCTAAAACACCTTATTGAAATCTGGGAGGGCTAAAAATGGTTGCTCTGTCACCTTCTGCTTCAACAGATCAAAACTCTTCACTTCTCCAATGCTCCACTTGAACTCTTTTCTATCCCCTCTCATTATTTCAGTCAGGGGTGCACAAATACTACTGAAGTTTCTAATGAACTTTCTGTAAAAACTGGCCAAACCATGGAAAGATCTCACCTCAGTAGCAGTTCTTGGTGTAGGCCATTCCAAAATAGCCTTCACCTTCTCTGGGTCCATCTTGAGACCTTCTGCCGAGACAACAAACCCCAAGTACACTAACTCCTTCACAAAACTACACTTCTTCAGATTAATCAACAATTTTTCTTCTCTCAACTTTTCAAAGACTCTACGAATATGCATCAAATACTCACCCAGGGACTTACTGAATATTAAAATATCATCTAATTACACAATAACAAAATTTCCTAGAAACTCTTTCAATACCTCATTCATGAGCTGCATGAATGTGCTCGGTGCATTGGTTAGCCCAAAGGGCATGACTAATCACTCATACAGGCCCTCTTTGGTCTTGAAGGTAGTCTTCCATTCATCTCCCTCATGAATCTGGATCTAGTGATATCCACTTTTTAGATCTATCTTTGTGAAATACTGAGCTCCACTTAAACAGTCCATCAGGTCATCCATCCTTGGCAGGGGAAATCTGTACTTGATTTTTATCTTATTTATGGCCCGGGAGTCTGTGCACATCCTCCACTCCCCATCCTTCTTTGGTACTAGTACTGCAGGTATTGCACATGGGCTCAGACTCTCTCGAATCAAACCCTTTCTCAACAACTCTTGAACTTGTTTGTTCAACTCCTCATTTTCTATAGGAGTCATTCTGTGAGCTGCCTTATTTGGCAAACTGGCTCCAAGGATCAATTTAATTTGATGACTGACCTTCCTCATTGGTGGTAAACCCTTAGGCACATTATCAGAAATAATCTCCTGAAACTCATCCAATAGTCGATAAAATTCTACTGGCACCTTCTCACTATCTTCCTTTTCCATTCTAGGAATCAATGCATAACACATACGCTCATGCTTCATGCCTTCTAAAAATTTCCTTCCATCGAAAAAACAAATTCTAGCACTACTACATACCTTTTCTTCATCCTTCTTCAGAGGTTTCAACTTATGGCAAACTCCATCCTTCATCAGGGAATAAGTGTTTGCATTGCCATCATGTACAACTTGCCTATCAAACTGCCATGGCCTCCCCAACAACATGTGACATGCATCCATGGGAATGATATCACATAGTACCTCATCACAATAGCTTCCGATCTTGAACTTCACTAGGCACTACTCATTGACCAAAACTTTGTGGTCTTTTCGCAACCAAGCAATCTAATATGGATGTGGGTGCCTTTCCCTTTTCAACTTCAACTTCGTAACCATCTCTTTTGACACCAGATTATTTGTGCTCCCACTATCAATAATGACATCACAACATTTGTCTTCACACTTGCACCTTGTGTGAAATAGATTCTTCCTTTGTTTTGGTTCATTCTCTTCAGTCACCAAGGCTCTTCTAACCACTAGGGCTTCTCCCCTTTCAGCATCATCTGAATGCTTGGATTGAGCCTCCTCATTTGCATGTGCAACCCTTCCATGACCTTCCAGCCTTTTGTCTATCCTTCCTTGGTGTTGTGGAAATTCATAGGCTCGATGCCCTTCTTCACCACAATGGAAACAAGTTCCTCTGAAACCACCTCTTCTGGGTCTTGGCCCAGATCTTCCTCGTCCTCTACCTCTTTGATCACAACTGTTTTGATCACAAGGGTGGTAGAAGTTATCATTCTTTTGGCTTCGACTGGTACCCACATCTTCATTCCTCCTTTCATTCTCATTTCAGCTTCTAGAAGATCTTCCACTACTCCTTCCACTTTGACCTCCTCATCCTTTTTGCTTGCTGTCAAATCTTTTGTTCATCTTCTCCTCAACTTTTAGAGATTATTGGTATGCATCCTCAATGGTGGTCATTCTGACTAGGCTTAGCTCCTCTTGAATGCTCGGTCGTAACCCATTAAGCTAATGGGCTACCTTCTCCTTGTTGGCCTCTGCATGGCCCGTTCTGACGATCATCTTGTGAAAATCTTCTGTGTATTCTTTCACAAATCTACTTCCTTGCTTCAACCCTTGCAATTTCTTCAACAGATCTAACTTGTAGTCTATTGATATGAACTGCTTCTTCAATTTCTCCACCATGTGATCCCAACTGCTTATCTTTCCTTTTCCTCTTTGATTTCTCTCCAACTGGACCTCTTTCCACCAAATATTGGCATGGCCCTTCAGCTTCATTTTTGAAAACTTAACCTGATCTGGGTCCTCTACTTCTTCATACTCAAAACACTCTTCTAGCTCGTTGATCCAGTCGATCAACTCTTCTAGGTTCAAACTTCTGCAATAACTGGGGACTTCTATTCTAGGTCTTTTTCTGATCTTTGAAATGGACCTTATCAGCCGCATCTGATCTTGATCAATTACTTCTTCCTCTTCAATGTCTAAATCTTCCACCTCTTCTTCATCCTCGCTTTCTCCTCTCCTTCCCGGGTCTAACCCTCTTCTCATTTGTTCCTGCAATGCATCAATTTGTCTTTGGAGGGCTCTGAAACCCTCAACCACTAATGGATCTCCTCCACCAACATTTCTGCCACCTCTGGCACCACCACACCTACCAGGAATCACTCTTGGAAGAATCTTGAAGATCTTGAACCCACAACCATGGTCCAGTGTAAACTGCCTCACGATCAGCAATCTGTTCACACGCTCAAGAAAACCCGCTCTGATACCACCTAACGAGGGAGTAAACCCCAGACACAGAAATAATGCACACAACTAGAAAACTTTATTATTATTCAATAATGAAAATCTTAAATGCAGAGGATCCCAAATCCTCAAGCTCTGCGATACATGCAAGCTACAGAAGTTTCAGAAAAAATTACAGAAATTACAGAAAGTCCCCTTTTCACAGCATGCGAACTCTTTCCTCCAAAAAGCTACCCCAAAAATCAAAAACTAGCCCATAAATAACCCCTTTTTGGTTTGGAGCCAAAAACAACATTCGAGATATGAGTTTTGGCGGATTGGCGCCAAAAATTACAAGTTGAAATTCAAATTTAAGTTCACATTCGAAAATTAACACATTTCTAAAAATGCACCAACTTCCGGAAGCCATAACTTTTAATCCGACCATCAGATTTTCAATGATAATACCTTTTTGGAAAGCTCTCAAAAAGACGATGTGGATGGACAATACTTTGGGCTTTTCGCAAATGTTTGGGCCCATCTGGGACCGTTTAGTGCCTCAAACTAGACTCAAAAGGTTTTTCAGGGCAAAAAGCAGAAACTAGAACTTAATTAACTTTCAAACCGTGAATGATCTTGACCTGATTCTTTTGCCAAAGTGCTTATTTTTCTGTCCTGAACCTTCCCATAAATTTTTGTCTTCCCACGCCTTCAAATTCACAGCTGCTAAAAATAGCAGTTGAGCAAAAAAAGTAGAAAAGCAGTTCTAAAAGTTGGAAACTCTTATTTGACGAAAAGGGTATCTAGAAATGCAAAAACATCTAAAAAAAGCAAACAAAATGAACATAAATGGAAAGCATATTTTTGGGTGATGCAAGATTTCCCTCACACCACTGGATGCTATTGCATCAAAAGGATGCAAAAACAGACAAAATTGAATAAATAAACATACATATCACATGAGTTATTTTTGTATGATCACGCTAAGGATTGCACGAAATTTGTTGTCAGGTTTATTGTACAGAAGAGTGTACTGGCACTTCAATCACTCTCGAATGCTCTCCACTCAATCTACACCTTAATTTGAGCTTATCGAGAGATAGATACTTTTTGAATGTTGGGTCGTTCAAAATGTTATAATCCCATTATTGAGAAGAAGAGAGAGTGACAGACTGTTGTACTAAATACTTCTGTACACTGTAAATATGGTGTTATTGTGTTTTTGCATTTGCATTGGATGGTTAATCACTTAATCAGTTTATGTGTTAGTTCCTGTAATTGAATTTAAGGTTATAATCTATGACAACTGATTCACCCCCCTCTCCATTGTCCTATCCAACACTTGAATGAGTCTACTCAATAATTAATGAGAATACCCATACATTTTATTTATTATCTTAATAAAATATATCATAAAATTATTGCTTGGTTGGCCAACCAACTGACACAATCTAGAAATGTACAAATTACAAATATGGAGACACTCAATCACATATAATTATGGCTTTTATCATCTTTTCTTCAAAGATTATAATATGTTATTACAAGTTTGGGACAAACTTACTTTTTTCTAATATCAAGATACAATACCTAGATTTATAGATTTTGAACCCTAGAGTGTTATTGTGTAAGTAATTATATTTTCTATGCTCCTATGTTTTTCTTTATGTTCACTCTTTCTTCAATTATAAAAAATGGGGTCTTTATTCTCTTTAGAAATTCATGTCAAAGTGAGAAATGTGCAAACTTACAAGGAGTTCCAAATATCTATGAATGTAAGAATTTTTAGGAAGAGAGTATACCAACACATCATGTTTTTCATCAATTTTGTACTCAATCTAGTTCAATCATGCCCTTACATAACAAAAATGTATGGGGAGCTATCTTCTTTCAATCTGAGATATTTGGTCATTGCTGTCATCCATAAGAGGTGAAAGATTAAGTAAAATGAGTGAACTGAGACTCAGCATAAAATTCTAGAAATTTTGATATTTGGCATGAGTCATAGTCTAGGATGGAAGTTTGAGAAAAACATGTGGAAAGGCCCTAGAGTTAGGTGTAATAAGTGAGGAGGATCAAAAATATGAACAAAGAGAAAATGATCTAAATGAGATCTTGAGGTCCAAAGGAACCTATTGATAAGAAAATGATCAGGTGTAGGTTCAAGAGAGGAATGTGGATTAGAAACTAGGAGGATAAACAAATAAGGGTCTAGGGATAAAAGTGAACTTGGAATTAGGAGTTGAGATGAGGAGTGAAAGGAAAGACCTTTAAGTAAATCAATATCAAGAAATAATGTCAGGTCATGGGTGTCAAGGTGGACTTAGGACTTGAAACCTTGGGTGCAAAAGTTTGAATTTCCTCAGTAAGCCTATGGCTTAGCAGGGAGGAACATGGGAATGGGAGACTAGGTTGTGGAGGGAAACAAGAACCTGGATGTTGGTTCTGAGGTTCCAATTCTATCCATAAGTTTTCACGTAATAAGGAATTTGGGATAATGAGTTGTGTGGCCTAAAAGGGATTAGGAATTAGGACTAGAAAGGAGTTGGATTTGGGAGGTGAAGAGGGAAACAACACCAATTCATGGAGGTTAAAAGCCAAAAAGGATTTAGCACTAGGAATCTTAAGTTCTAAGGTTCAAAGTCCACATAGAGATATGAAGTTTGGGGGACAAAAGTAATGGGAAGCAAGTGGTAGGAGATGATATGAATCAAGGTGTAGAAGGAACCTAAAACTTGGAACATAGTTCCAAGGTTTTGGTTCTTTCTAAGGTTTTTTTACCTAATATAAGAAAAGGAACAAGAAAGAAAACAATGCAAGAACTAGGGTGCAAAAGGAATTCTAGACTTGGAAATTGGTTATGTGGTTTCAATTCCTTCCAAGTTTCTACACTTGTTCAGCAACACAAGTGAGAAGACATCAGGGAAGGCAGCTCACAAGGACTGGGAACCAAGGGGACTTGGAACTTTTGGACTTAGTCCCTAGGTTCAGAGTCTATTTGTGGACTCGGGACCTGAAAGGATTAGGGAAGACAACAAGGGACAATAACTAAGGTTTTGAAGAAACTTGAAACTCTAGGACCTAATACATAGGTCCAAAACCAAAAGGAAATCCCACCACCCAAGGGAAGCAAAGGAAAAATCAATAGAACACTTGGGAAATTTTAAGAACATGAGGCAACCATAAAAAGGGAACCACTTAGAAAATCTCTAATAAGATATAATCAATGGATTAGTACAAAATTAGTGAAAAACAAAGGTAAAGAAAAAGGAAGAGAGAAAAAAATGGACGAAAGCAACATGTCCAGTGTAAAATGATGATGCGGAACTTATAACAATCAACTATAACCATACAAACTTAATGTCAAACCTTTATTGAACCAATATAACTACCAGAACATGTGTAGGGCCCTAAGAAAATTGTATTGTAACCATAATATAATATGACACCCTCAAATTGATGCATGTGAAATGATGCAATCAATAAGTAATATATATTTTCATTTCCAACGTATATACTTAATTGTGTTTCATGATGTTTAATTTTAGATATTATATTTACATACAAAATAAAATAAATAAACATACATATCACATGGGTTATTTGTGTATGATCATGCTAAGAATTGTGTAGTGTCACAAATTTACTGTCAGGTTTGTTGTACGAAACAGTGTAGTGTATTGGCACTCCAGTCACTCTTGAATGCTCTCCAATCAATCTGCACCTTAATTTGAGCTTATCGAGAGATAGATGCTTATTGAATGTTGGGTCATTCGAAATCTTATAATCCCATTATTGAGAAGCAAAGAGAGTGGCAGACTGTTGTACTAAATACTTCTGTAGACTGTTATACTAAATACTTGTGCAGAGAGCAAGAAAGATTCTATACATTTATAAAAATTAGATATATTAGAGAAAGGGAATAATCCCTCCTAGTTCACCTTTTCCATTTAAAAATGAAGAAAATATCAAGGCTACTTAGGAATCTTTGGAGGGTTGTAGCTAAGATTAAGAAATTCTAGTAAATTAGTTCCTTTCAAATTAAAAGTTAAGAGGAAGGGAGATTTCAAGCATAAGGTGGGGAGACCCAACCAATATTTTGTTCTAAAAATACAACAATAGGAGAGGTTGCAAGTAGTACTCAATCTTAATTGAAGGTTCTCATGGTGGGCACTAAGAAATCCATGTTTGATTAATGAAGGTGTTTTCTTGAAAAAAAGGGGGTTAAATTCCCCATATAAGAATCTTTTTCTTTGAAGAGTGTTGGATAAATATAATTTGGAGATCATTTGACTACAAGAAACTAAATCGAAGAATATGGATAACTTTAAGTCCTTTTCTAGGTCCTCAAGAAAATGGAGTGTCTCAATACATTTGCAGGAATAAGGTTTACCTGGTGGACTTGATATAATTTGGAATCATCTTGTGGTTTCTATTTTTAAATTCTCTCTTCTAACATGAATGGATGGTTTTACCACTAGTTCTTTGAAAATTAAGGAGAATGAGTTAGCTTCTGAACTTGAGGAAATTTATAAATGTGAAAAAATCTTTTTAAAAACAAAAATTCCAAATAAAATGGTTGAAAGTAGATTATAATACTAATTTTTTTCATATTTCTTGTAAAATGAGAAGATAGAAGAATTACATCTCTATGTTGCATTGGAAAAGAAGGTAAATACTTTATTATCCTAATCTAATAAATGGATCTCTAGTTTCCTTTTGGAATAAAATGTTAACTAAAAAGTAGTTCTAAGAGAAGAAACTATTTATTTTCCTTAATTCCATTCTTTCTAAGAATGGCATGGAGAAAAAAAAAATCTTCATGAATTATATATATTTAGAATTTATATTTTGTCTTTCTGATATGGATGGAGATCAAATGTTCTCTTCGACTTGATGAATTTCCTACATTTTTCTTTCAACATTTTTGAGACATCATGAGAAAAAAAAGTTCAAGATGTGGTGCAATAATCTATTGACTCAAGATCATAAGCTATGAACTCTACATTTCTTGTAGTTATTCCAAACAAGAAGGATTCTCTAACTACAAAATACTTTATGCCTACATATATTTCCATTTCCATTTATAAGGTCATTTCTAAAGATATTGGTAACTAATTCAAATATATCCTTCCCTCTTTCAATTATAATGAGTAGTGTTATTTTTTGAGTGTTGTCATATAATATATGATATTATGATATTCGTTCAATAACTGATACATTCTTACATGCATAGTAATAGAAATGGTATGCCCTTGAAACTCAATATTGTAAAATTTTGTGATCATATAAATTGAGGGTTCCTTAATAAAATTCTAGAAAAACTAGATGGGGTTAAGATTGGAGGGATTGGGTCATTGGATATTACTCATCTACCTCTTTATCTATCCTTAATAATAGATCTATAAAAGGTTCACTATCTTTCTTTCAAGGTCTTTGGAAAGGGGATCCTTTTCCTCCTTACTTGTTTATCCTTATGGTAGAATCTCTATAATATATATGAGTTCTCTTATAATCAATGTTTCCTTACAAAATTTTAAAGCTTCTTCTACAAGGAATGCTCCCACTCATCCATTATTTTAGGTGACACTATGTTTTTTTATTCTTCATATATCTCTCAAGTTACAAGAATTGTGATTTATTTTCTAATCAATTTTTTCTACATATTATAAATAAGCTTATTGTTAGATTGTGAATAGATCTAAATCTAAGATTTTCTTTCTAAATGTTGGTGAAATGGATAAATATTTTATCTATATATGCCCTTTTTTAGAAAATTTTCTTTTATTTTTATTGTTCTCAAGGACTAGTAGCCATATAGCTAAGGTATCAAACTTAGTACTGAACCCTTATCTAAAATATAGCTCCCTAGCCTAATTCTCAAAAGCTAAAACATCTTCATTATCTTGTCTCCTTATTGTATCTAGGGATATAGGAAAATTTATATCCCATCATGGAAAAAGAAAAAAATAATTTTCTTTTACCAATATCCTCCCCTTATCTAGGTTAATCTTGTTGAAATTGAATTCAACTTACTTTGTGACCTTCTAGTTTGCTTCCTAGAATTTATATTCACTGTTTATCCTCATTCTTTGCATGAATACTTATGTTTTTGTTTCAATCAAGAGGGATCTAAACTTCTTAGAATTAATTAATTCATCATCAAAGATGATTTTTTTTCATTCCAAGGTCCTCATATCATGCATAGTGTTACCTCCTATATTCAATAATATTCTTTCTAGAGGTGCATCAATCAACTCAACTCTTTGAGATGAGACAACACCCCATCATATCTACTTGACATCAATCAACATTTCTCCAATACCCTTAGTTATTGAGTAATCAACTAGAGGTCTTACTTCCTCCTATTATATTGAATCCATTTGAGGGATTTCAATAGTTTACCTTCAATTCTCTCCATTTATAGATGATGAATGGATTATTCCACTTCCTAGTTTAATTTCTATTTCTTATCATTAATAGGAATTTGAGCATTGAGTTCTTCAAGTTTCACAAAAGAACTTGGGGTGCACAAATCCAAGACTACTAATATGATCCAAGATTAATTATATTCTAAGAATTTAGATCCTTAACTTAATTGAGATATCCTTTATAAGTAGGGTCATGATCCATTATGTTTCTTTCCCCAATCAAGATAACACACCATTTTTCTCTTCTTTTCTTGAATCCCACATCAACTATGCAATTTTTTATCAAATCCTTTGATTCATCATAATCATGCTCATAAGAAAAATTTCCTATTTTCTTTTTTATTTGATCAATGAAATTCTTTAGGTACATATTCCCTTTCTTCTTTGTCTTCATTGTATATATTTTCAATTTTGATTCTAAGATATGTAACACTTCTTTTGATGTGATTGTAAAGTCATAAAACATAATTATTAAAGGGAAGAATGAATGCTTCTTATGGTTCCTCAAATGGATTTTAACCACTTCATTCAATTGTTATTTATCTCAGGGAACACAATCTCATCTAGAACCCATTTAGGTAGAACATGAGGTGCCACATTCACACCATAAACCTAATAATCTTTTTAATTTGGGTGAAGAAACCAAGCACCCCAATTATGATCAATTACTTGTACATGACTTTTTATTTCAAGTGTAAAAAATCTTATAATAGTATAAGATAATATCAACTCATCATATCCTAGTAGTTCAAGAATCTTATGCACAAAATATCTCTAAAAACATAATTTGCAGTATTGCAATGTGAATCCCAAATATGTGTACATCCTTGAACAAGCATGGGATCTCCTTTTGTGGTTTGATACTTTAATTGCAAGGATTTATCAAAAACATATTTCTAGTATACAATAAAATATAACATAAAATAGATTACCATTTGAGGTAAGGAGTCCAATCATCTACTTTGAAGGATTCCAATTTATTATGAATTCCATCAACAAAGAAAGATTTATAGTCAAAGTATTTTTTAAGATATTTATGTTGAATGTTAACTACCATCATCATCAAATTGATTGACATTTGAGGCTTAAAATCTACTCCCAATACCTAGAACAAAGCATAGTAAGTTCTTTTGAAATAATCCTCAAATGTATCCTCACTAAAAGGCTCCAACTCACTTTTTGCTATTGGTGTTGGTTTACAAGAACTATTCCTTTTGTGATATGGGAACCATCAAACTTTGTAACTAAATCTATCTATACTATACTATTTTTGCAATTCACAAAGTTATCTATAACTCTATACTATTGTTGAGGTTGAAAACCTCCATAATTAATAGTTTATTCCTCACTTACATCATGGAACCCTTGCAATTAAACAATGTTATAGTGTTGTCATATTTTCTACAAATAACATGAATCTATTCCACATTCATAAAAATATTTGAGATTTTTCAATCTCTGCACATCATAGTGTCAAATATTTGAAATTTGATGCTCTACTAATTTTTAATTGTAACATAACTTGAATAATTCTCACCATGAGGTTGAGATAATTACATCTTTGGTAGACTCAACATAGTCAAAAATCATTTTGGATAAAATGCTAGCACCCTATACATGCTTTCATCTCTTTGAAGTACCAAGGAGCTAACTCAAAATATCTTGCTTCAAATCCCTTTTTTTCCCACTACTTTGAGAAGTTCTTTGAATCATCTTAATTTATGATATTATAGATTATAGTAGGGTTTTTGAAATGATAGAGAAAAAATTCTATCATAATTATAAAAATGACATAATGCCTTCATAACTCAAAATCCCAATAATCAAAAAACAATCACATGCATAGAAAGGATAATATTAGTGTACCCCTTTTAATAGCATAGTTGAGTTTGAATATGCAACAGGGAATTACAAGAAGTTACATGCTTCACAATTCTATTTTCATCTTCTTTCTCACAATCTAGAAATAATACTCTTAAGCATTAATGGAATCCCTAGAAGTGACACCTACAACATTGACTACTACTATGAGAAAAATTATATGACACCACAAACCATTTACTTCTTCGAACATGGATCATTGATCTTTTACAAGAACTAAATGAATGGCCAACACATATTCTTTCCCTTAATGCATAATATTTTTAAAATATTTTTGTAAGTTACCTCTACTGCACATGTAGCACTATGGAATTGCATAGTACTCAATGTGAGAAGATATTTGAAGAGATCGTGCCTTCCTCAACTTATAATTGCTTGGAAGATGGCTGCGTGAAGGGTTTTCTCAAGTGTTTGACATTGTCTAGTCTAAGATGAAAGATCTTCTCTGATGGTCGCTTGTCAAGGCAGATCTTTGTATATTTGTGGTGCCTGTCATTCCCTGGCCCTCTTTAGGGCGTTGATGTTACACACCATACATTGCTACTTGGTCCATGAAAACTTGGTGAACTCATGATTTTGACATCTGCCTTGGTTTTCTTCATGCGACCATCATAGTTGCTTGACTTCTTCCTCTAAATCACAAATTTGTTTATTAGCATTTTATGCTTATAACGGTTTATGTCACAAATCATATTTACATGGTTATCTTTACGGTGGTCGTATTATTTTATGTAAAGGGAAAGATTGGTTTTTCCTTAAACATCTAAAGTCACCCTTTATTGCTTAGCTATTACCAAGTAACCATCAAGACAACATTTTATGTTAACTAGTAGTCAAATTTGATTACTAAACATTCATATTTTCTTGTAAGAGAGGGGCTTTTCTTCTTTTTCCATATCTTGCAAATGGGGAATCAAAATTTCAAGTGTGAATAGTCATCAGAAAATTGCTTCTAATGCAAAAAAATTAGCATCAAGATATTTTCTTTTTTATGCTATTTAATAGAAAATTTTAACCTTCAGAGTCAACATTGTAAGTAAATTTTGACGGGGCATAACTTTCACCCTAATTATCAAATTTTGACAATTTCTTTTTTATTTCTATCAAAATTTTGCAAGAATTTTGATTTCTCATGTAAAATTAAGATTTAGATATCCCATTTTATTAAAATCACCATGCATTATAAATGGTCAATTTGGTATTTGATCTTCACAACTTCTAAAAATTCTTACACATTGTTCTAAGTGGGCTTCAATCAACAGTAATAATTTTGTGGGGCTCTCTGACTCGAGGGGCTCAATATAGGTGTTTTTTTTTCAACTTGTTGGTTCATGTGATCATGTCTCTCACACTAAATCCTTTCTATTTGCGTATTATTTGTAATCCTCCTAATAAATGAAAAATCAAATATGGATATTGTGAAAAGAAAAGACATACCATAGAATAATGTCAATTTCATAGAATTGAGGAAATGGAGAAAATTATTCTTCATCATGATATTGCCTTACCTAATCCTCTAGTTCCAATGAATATAAAATCGTCATCCAACCTCACTCATACATCTTGGGAGACACCATCATTTGGGGTTGAAATATATAGCTACATTTCTTCCATTGATATCTCATATCCCATATCATTTGTTGCTACATTTGAATCTAATGTTGGCTCATTCATGAGTTCTAGTGATTCTTCGCATTAGGAAATTACTATCATTATTCTAGATCTACCACATTGGGATGCATATCTACTAGACATCACATATTTGTTTATAGAATCCTATATTTTAGATTTGGATGACACTATTAAGGATATTCATCTTCTATTTAATGTTATATTTGATGAAGTTGCATCACTATTTTCAGCTTTGGATATTTCTCTTTCCTTTCCTACATCATCTTCTATCATGATATTTTGTGTAGAATTTCATGAGTTGACCTATTTGAGTCAATTATCATCATCTATAGTAGTGTTAGATTCACATCAATCTAGATATCACCATACATCCATGGTCCATGTTCTTGAATCATATATGGTACTTGATCCATCTTATTAGAATCCATCACACATCAACATTGGCTTGGAGATCTTTGAGCATCATTCAAAGGCATCATTGGCATCATTTTAGTGTTTGGATCATGTGTGAAATTTATAGACCTTTATCTAATTGCATATTATAATTTTGAATTGGAAGTCATCTTGCACAAATTTATGGTGTTGTTCAATGATCATGGATCATAGATCTTTAACATCCAATGTTGAGCATCTACTAGCACTACAAACATCATTTTTAGGGGAGGCTTCGTGGTTTCTCTTCTCTTATAAGTTTTATGAGGTATCATTTCCTCACATGGAGTTCATCATTTCACATTTTCTATGGGGTGACATGACCTCTCTTTTCTCTCTTATGGAAGGAACAAATATTGTACATTTTTTCTAGAAGTAATCCTCAGGGGATCATCACAAGTCCTTCAATTTTCTTCACTTATAAATTTTATTTCATTGCATCATTTCTCTTTTGGAGATGGGTTTTTATTTCCCATTAGGATTTTCTCATTTACTCCACCTTATAATAAATTTGTACATGAGTACCTATAGTATAGAAAGTTGTATACCTTAACAATTTCATATAATGTTTTATCCCCCTAAATTATTGAACTTAATTAAGCTTCTAATTTTACAAATTATGCATTCCAAAGTGTATTTTTTATCATTTTCTAAAGGAGAACAAACATTGAATTAATACACAATCATTAATTTACCCCTTACTTTGAGTTTCCTAGAAATTTGGGCTAGGAACCATTCACCCATGGGCAAATGGGTCCCCCTCCTTAGCCAGAACCTAAATTTAAATATGTTGTTGGTGGCATTTTAACATCCAAAATTCAAATATATGAAGTGTCAACTTTTGGAATCTAATTTTTGGGAAATTGGATAAACATCTATAAATACATAGTTATTTTATCATTTGAAATATAAAGTGAAGTAATCTAGCACTAAGGAATACAATTGAGCAAATACTATTTTTAAGAGAAATTCAAGAGTAGCATTATTAGAGTTTATTACAACAATTCAAGATCCAACATCATGTCAAATTCTATGTGAGTTTATGTGTGTTCATGTTCATGTTTTGTGAAGGCTAACCCTTGTTGTCGATCTCTGAAATATTCAAGCATTCAAGAATTTAAGAAAAGCAAGATCCAATTCCTTGAGGTGATGTGTATAGCTTCATTCTTTCAAGGAAGCCATTGAAGGGTGGCGAGTTACATCATTTTGTTCATTCATCATTCCTTCCTTTCAATTATCCATTTATCATTGACATTGCCATTGTGGAAGTGGAAACACTTTCATGGGATTTGTCTGAGGGAAGCCTCTATATGGCACAAAATTTTCTCCCTCTTTGAATATGCAGGTTGTAGGTTTGAAAAGAATCAAAGGAAGATTGAAGGAAAATTTTCAACTATTGCATTTTTTGTCATCAAAGTTGTCATGCCACAAAAAATTAATTATAGAGTTCATTGACAACATTTTGACAAGTTTACAATCAGAAATTAGGAACTCAGATCTAGCACTAGAGGACTAGAAAAAAGTTTCAAGACCCCCTATCAAAGACCCATTTTCCCCTAGGCGACTAAGTCCCTCTTGGAATATTGAATCCAACTTTTGGTGATAGGTACTCATCAATTTGCAGTTTCCAGATCCATTTGCAAATCATAGTTTCCATTTGTTCATCTTTAGTATTTTTCATTTATCATTTTAGTTCATATATTCTAATTAGGGTAATCACTCCAAATCATTTCTAATTCATTCCTAGTACTCAAAAGGATTAGATCCAGGTCTGATTGACTCATCTAGGAGGTTGTAAGTCAATCTAAGCACCTTCTTGATTTGCATCCTATTGAAATCTTAGAAATGTTGGAATAGATCTTAGGTTTTATAGACTAAACCTAAGGTATCCATATTTTTATGTTTAAGAACCTAACATGTCCTACTAGCTCAAACTCATCATTAGTGCATACATTACTCCCTAAGTTTCGCTTAAGGGGGGTGTTAGTATAAATAGGGTCATTATCATACCTAGTTAGCTACTCATATTTATAGGATTGACCTCTTCACACCTATTTTAGGTTTATTCAAGTTTTTTTTTTCTTTTTTTCTCACTTCATATGGTTGAGACATGTGTCCTTGCAACTTGAGACACTTATTGTTACTTTCTCACAAACTTGTCAATTGAGCCCACAAGTGTCCAATATTTGGATAGGTAGTTAGAGTTCCACTCCTACCTTCTCACCTCCTCATCCTTTCCTATATATGTAAGGCTTGATCATTGTATTACACACTCTTCATTGTATATTGATTGTATTGTAGAAAAAAGTAACCCTTTTTCACACTTAATTTGGGAACAAATGATATATAATTAACCTCATAATTCCTTGATTTAGTGTTGTAATGTGTTGTACACATTCACATTAATCTAGGGACCTTTTAACTAAAATGTACTTAAATTGTACCTTATTTGGGGTGTTTTAAAGTGTTGTATTACACTTTCATACTTATCTAGGGTTTCATTAATTAATTGTGCTTAAAATAGCTTAATTAGCCCCTTTAATTCAAATTTAAGGCTTATTAATGACACCTTTCAAAGGATCTATCTTGACACCCAATAATGATATTGCATGACATTTAATTTTGAAAATTTAAGGTCCTAAAAATGGTGCTAGGACCCATTCACCTTTAGTGGTGAATGGGTCCTCTCCACATAGTACACCTCTTTCTTTGCATTTTTGAGGTGATTTTTTTTATGTTATTTCATCCCCCCGAAGCATGGTCCTAGAAATTTGTGCTAAGACCCATTCACCTTTAGTGGTGAATGGGTCCTCCTCATATAGGACACCCCTCTTTCATTTAATTTTGGCAGGAGGGTAAACCCACAAAACTAGTTTACAATTCCAGTGAAGAAGGAAAATTGCAAAAAACACCCCCATGGAGAAAATTTTGGTTTTTGTGGGTTCGAACGAACTTTTGGTTTGAGTGAACCCAAAGGGGGTTCGCTCGAACTCCCCTTCGAGTGAACCAATTTAATGCTAGGTCCCACCATATTCCACATTTCTTGGAATCGAAAACAAAGGAAAACTTAGGGGAAAGGGGGTTCGCTCGAACCCTGGTTCAAGCAAACCTCCAAGTCAGGTTCACTTGAACCTAGGTTCATTCAAACCCCCCTTTTCCCTCCTTCTCCCCAAATTTCTCTAGAATTTTTCCCTTCGAAGCTCGAGTTGAGGATGAAAATGGAGGATACTTCACATACCCAACTGGATGATGGTAGTCCTCAGAACGAGCTATCTAATGAATATAATTTTAATATATTTTTGTTTTATTATGTATTTGTTTTTTTAGTTTTATTAAACATAGGTTTTTCACCTAAAATCAAGGTCTTTATTCTGTACATGTGGAAAAATAGCAGATTATCAATTTTTTTTTTGGAAAATATCAGTGCACTAGATATTCAAGTCCTTGATCCAACAAAAAAAAATGAATTTCGATACTACAAAAAAAGTTATGTTGTATATGGTTCGCCTATGTTTGAATTGTAATTGGTTTGACTTCGAAACTTGATTAGGGAAAAAATATTCAATAAAACACTATGAAACAAAATGAAACTGCTAGATATCATAGTTACAAATCTATATTTGAAAAAATTATAATTTTATGCTTCATGGAAAAAAAGTTATGTTGTATACAGTGCGCATCACTCCTTAAAAATGGTGTTTACTAAAAAAAACTAGTTTTTGAAGGAGATGGAAAAGGAAGTGCAAAATAATTCCAAAAATTTTGAAAAAAATATATTTAGAATCTACAGAAAAAATGTCACAAATTACTAGTTTGCATCATCTTCAAATTTCTCATGGTTTAGCTGCTATAGGTGCCTGAAAGTGAAGATTTAGTTAGAAAAAATCAGTTCAGTGTCCAGTTTGGCAAAAAATTATAAACCAGTATTGTGGGATCACCCAAGATCATAATGATTTTCAATCCTAGATCTTGTGTCAGCTTGAATTATTTGAATTTCAAGGTTAATCTTTAGATTTAGTATAAGTATGAGGTTAATTCATATTGTTTCTCCTAAGAAAATTTATGTGATTTCATGAGATCAAGAGAAAGAGCATTTCAAAGGCATTCAAGGGTAGATTATCAAGATTTTATTAGAGAAATTCAAGGTCATTTCATCATGTCAAAGGCATAGTGCATTCAAGCATTTTGTTGAGATAAAATTGTTGATGTAGCATTGGGGATCTATTGGAAGCATTATTTCACATCTTATTCAAGATCAAGATCTACATTCTACATGGCCACTTCATGTTAGTTTGCATATTTACATTCCAAGACAACTTACAAGGTATCGACATTTCATTGTTTCAACTTCACACTTCAATTTCATTATTTCATCATTTGGTTTAATTACCTAAAAGGGATTTGACTTAGGAAAACTCCTATTCACTAATAAACAACATTTGGTTTAATTACCTAAAAGGGGTTTGACTTAGGAAAAATCCTATTCACTAATAAACAACAATTTTTTCTTCTCTTGAATGTTCATTTGTAGATTTATAAGTTGAAGATCAAGTGGAGAAAAAGTTTGAAGAAATATTGTCAAAGTTATCAAGTTGCAAAATTTTCATTCACATTGCAAGAACACAGAAAGAAGGCTACAAAATTTGTTACAAGTTTCTAGGAGCTAATAACCCAGGATCTAAGAGTGCATAAATCAAGGAATAAAACCTAGATCTTAGTTTCAAAAACCCTAACAAGGACCCATTCACCACTAAAGGCGAATGAGTCCTTTGTGACCTAAAAATAGGCTTCTTGCAACAAGGTACACACCATTCTAGCCTCTCAAAACTTCCCCCATAGTTGCTATAACAGTCAGGGTTAGTTTATGTTTGTTATTTGCATCATATCTTGCACATAATTACATGTTTTATAGTGGAAAGTAGTGGTTCATCATCTTGTTGACTCATTTTGGTGAACCTCATTTTCCTTGAAACATAATGGTGGACCCAACATATTGAATACTATAATTTTCTAATTTTGGAAGTCTATTCTTGCATCCTAGTTTAGATCTTGCATTAATTTGCATTTCATTTGCATTGAATTAGATCTCATTTAGGGTTTCTTACTTAACATTCAAACTTGCATCTCATTTAGGGTTTAGAATTGCATTGTTTTGCATTCTCTAAATCTTAAAAATACAAAAATAAATAAATAATTTTGCATACCATTTAGATCTCATAAAATTGCATTTGAACATAAAAACAATATTGCATCTTTTCATTCATCATTTTATTAAATTTTTACATTGCATTTCCACAAAATATGAAACTAAAAGTTACTATCTTAGACTTGGAATTGAAAGACATTACAAAAAGCTTAAAAATCATTCAAAAATAGTTACAAAACCCTAATCAAGGACCCATTTTCCTTTACTAGCAAATGTCCCTGATCAGGCTTGACCAGAACTTTTAGGCATCTAAAAAACATTGAAAATCACTCAAAAATCGAGCAAAACATTTCAAAAGTACTTAGCTAGGACCCCTTTTCCTTTACTGGCAAATGAGTCCATGTTAGATCATGATCTGCATTTTCTGCAAATTGAAATCTTAGTTTTAGGCTTTTTTTTGGTGTTACTTGCTTGTTTCAGTTTTCTAATTGTTTGTTTCATCAAATTTAGTGAATCTAGCTTAATTTTCTTCATTTAGTGCATTGCGAAAAATTTAAAATTTACATTTCATTTCATTGCATTGTGTATTCAATAAATTGCATTGAACTTAGAATTTGAAAATTGCATTTCATTGCATTACCCCTTTCCATTTTGGGTTTGCACACTAGGTTTGTAAAACTTGTATGATCTTTACAACTTGGTGTCCTATTAGCAATGCTATTGTAAGACATATTTTGAGGCTCGTGTCATCCCACAATATCTCACTCGCTATGGATCTTGGGTTTTCTAGCTCTCTTGTTGACAATGCTGATAACCAACCCTCTATGGCTAATAGTTTGCATACTTCATTTCCCATGACTTCACCTCCTACAACCAATGTGCTTAATGTTAACAACACTGTCCCTACCATCACTACTTGTACTCAAGCTTTGGGGTCTACTCAAAGCCAAGGTGGAATTCCAATTCCATATTCTACGATACGGATGTCCATTCCCACATAAAATATTACTCAACCTACCATAACCCTTGAACCTACCACAACCCTTCAACCTACAACAACCTTTCAACCTACAACAACCTTTCAACCTACCACAATAATCATACCTACTAGCATTATGTACACTTAGGTATTCCTACAGGAAGTCCTTCTACCTTTGTGCATTCAACTACAATATCCCTTCAACCATCCAACTTCACCAACTTATAATTCACTAGCCCTCTACAAACATACACTACTCCACCTTATTCTCCTCAACCTTACAATAACAATGACACTCTCCTTAACTCCCTTTTGCAAACCATGACATCCTTTCAACAACAAGTTGCAATCTTACAATAAAACATTAATCAACCTTTGCAATACATCAAATCCAGTCCACTATCTTCAAACATATTAAGAGCACAAATGCCACAAGGTATAGAAGTTCCTTGATTTGAGAAATAAGGTGGGAAGGGAGATCCTGTTAGCCATGTTTCTTCTTTTACGGCCTTGTGTATTGATTTCATATTTGAAGATAAACTATTGGCTAAGCTCTTTCCTAGGTCCTTGAAGGATACTACTTTAGAGTGGTTCTCTTCTTTACCAAATAATTCAGTTGGTTCATTCAATGAACTTGTTGATGCCTTTTACAGCCACTTCCATATTCACATGGGTCCTAAGATGACCCTTACCCTTACTGATTTAATGACATGTAAACAAAAGGATGATGAGAAAGTGATTGATTTCATAACAAGATACCAAACACTTTATTCAAGAGTAAACATTAAGATTCCTAACACTAACCTTCAATGTATGTTTATCACCAACTTACAAAGTAAAATCCAAATAAAACTTGAAATGTTGATATTTTCATCCTTCACACAATTATGTATATCCCTTCATGATTATCAAAATTTGACTTATGGTCATGATGTGAAAAATCCCCCTAGTCATCCTAAAAATTACAAATCCACAACTCAAAATAGTTATCAACCTTTCAAGAAATAGAAGAAGGGCTTTTTACAACTAAATTCATCTCAAACAAGTCAACAAGCTAATAACCAAGTGGCTACTATATACATGAAAAATTATTTTTGGGATAGGGATAGGGAGTTCACTCCTTTACCCAATACCCTTCATAATATCATGTTGCAGCTTATCGAAAAGAACATTCTTACATTATCTCCTATTAGAGAGCATGATCCTAATATACCATTTCCCAAAGGTTTTTGACGAAATCCTTATTTCCATTATCATCAACAAAATGGACATGGTATGGAATATTGTAAGCATCTTAAACATCTTGTGAAAGACCTTATTAAAAATAATCAACTTCAAATCAGAGGTGTAAATGACCAAGGTAATAAGTATATAGCCCCTCCTAACCAAAATTTACAAATCTTTACCAATCCCATGCCTAAGCACACTATTTCATCTATCAAAGCTAGTGAAATAAAGAATGACGTGATGAGTGTTGACACAGATGATGACAACATGGACACTATTGAACAAGGTCTTACGGATACTATCAAACAACATCTTGCAGATACTGTGGTAGCATTTATTGAAGCTAGACCTCGAAAGGGCTAAACTAAAAATCCTTTTGATATTTCTTTCTCACAAAACAACATACTTAAAAGTGCACCTGATGGTCCTCTTTACATAGTTGGCCAAATCAATGATAAGCCCACAAATGGGATATTAATTGATCCTTTCTGTGGAGAGAATGTGATCACTAAAGAATTCATATTTGTGCATGAACTATATCAAGATACATATGATAAACCAAAAGCATGGATCAAGACACATATTTTTTTTGCTTGTCCTATGATGGGATCAATAGATCTCCCTTTAAAAGTTAGATAAAAAATATTAAATGTCTCATTCACCATCATTTCACAATCAGACCAATTTCATGTGAAGTTATGTTATCCATGACTTCACTCCATGAATATCATCCCTTCAGTTGTGCATAAATGTTTAAAGTTTCCATTTGGCAATGATATCTTTACTGTGCACCATAGTGGATTTAATCATGCATCAGCCCAAGGGAACTTTTCATTAGATTTCTTTGGCCCGAGCCTATGGAACCTTTTAAGCCTTGTGAGGACTTCATTTTCAAATCATATCAAAAGTTCAAGGTAAAGAAAATAGCAGAATTATCCCTTCAGAATATTCCTCAACCAACGACTGAACCACTTATCCTTGACGAAGCAATGATTGAATCAAAAACCCTTTTAAACATCCAAGAACCCATAAAGTGGCAAAAAATTCAAAAAAATCAGAGTTAGGCAACTTGACATAAAAATTTGAATAATTTATCTATATTATTTCAAAAATATGTAAGAATATAATCTTTAGCAAATTGAATGTAGTTTCTAAACTACTAGGTTCTTTTTTTTTTTTAAATCTATTTGGTGAAAATTTGAAATTTCAATGTAGTAGTACTTAAATTTTAGGAAAAAAATAAGAAGTAGGTGTCTGTCTGACCACCCTAACCACAATAAAATAATAATATTTTCTTATAAGATTTTAAATATAAGTAGGGGACTCATGTCTCGATGTGATGCATATTTTTTTATAATTTTTTTCCAAGTAAATAATTAATTATAATTTTTTTATTACAACTTTTAAAAAATATAAAAACTCGTATGTTTGACCACCTTAACTTGGTCAAAACTTTATGAAATTCAATTTTTTTTTTAATCCTATAGTATGTGAAGCATAGAATGTGACGCATGTTTCAGATTCAAAAAATGTGATACTGTTCGAAAGCTATAGATGTTTTTCAATCAGCTTATCAATTTGGACTTTAGTCATAATTCAAATAGAAAATTAATAATGATTATTTATGAAATTCAAAGTAAAGCATAATTTATATTGGTGGAAAGTTGTGAATGTTCTTTAGAAACCTTTTTCGTTTCATCAATTTTGGGTAAAAAAAGTCGCCAGCCACATACCCTACACATACCCATCATATCGACACTTTATGGCCAATCATGATCCTACACATACCCTAAAAGAGAAAGTGGTTGAATAATCGGGTAACTGCACCAAGATGGTTCCCAAAAAGGGGGCTTAAGTGGCTACTTTTTTTTTGTAAAATCATGAAATACTAACCTTGGACGTGAAATTGAGGATAGTTACAATCAAAATTTTGAGATGGAACAAAAACAAGGATCGAAGTGCTCCGAGTCTACTTTCTAAACTACTAATTTATTTTGAAAATGGTTTAGATTAAGGGGTTCAAAAGAGGGACGTACACAAAT
Organism: Sequoia sempervirens; assembly: GCA_007258455.2. Classification (NCBI taxonomy): domain Eukaryota; kingdom Viridiplantae; phylum Streptophyta; class Pinopsida; order Cupressales; family Cupressaceae; genus Sequoia; species Sequoia sempervirens. Next base: position 36,751,308 of record VDFB02000015.1, read on the forward strand.
TAGTGTTGTTTTTGTCATAAAAACATAACACAACTCTTGTACGACCCTAGCATGATGAACTTTTTTGTAGTATTTTTAAAATCACTACGGTCATAAGTTAGCTAATAGTATCTAGTTGATGCACAATTTTTCTGATAAATTTTTAATGAATATTTGATTTTTTACTAATTTTCTAAGTGGGCACTTCCTGAAAAGCAGAATTTTGACTGTGCTCCCCCTACAAATTTTGGAAAGTAATTGATTTTTTATTTTTTTTTGTTAGAATGGAGTCTAGTTTCTAAAAATGTAATTTATTTGAAATTTTGATGAATGGTTAATTTATAAATCTAAAACACCAACATCAGCTTTTGAAAAAAAAGAGACATACAAACAAAATAAATTATGGGATGAAAGGCTTAACATCATCAAAAAGTGAAAAAAATTACATTGTTGGATAGCTAAGAGAGAACCTAACATTACCCATGCGTTCAATTTTTTTGATATTGAACCAGATGCAATCGTGATAGTGAGCATGAACTTGATTATGTGAAAAATTATAGAATATGCTAAAACATGTCTCTGGTCTTTTGGAATGCCCTCCAAGCCTTGGTTGGTAT
>VDFB02000015.1:36752003-36895748 GCA_007258455.2 Sequoia sempervirens
TTTGTGGTTTAGCTCTTCCTCACTAAATGTGTCTTTGTATGTTGGTCTCTTTTGGGGTGTTTCAAGGTCTATTGTCTTATAGCCCCATGGGCCACCTTCATCATTTATGGTATTTTTTGGTGGGATGTTGGCAGTGTTCTTGTTTGTTTCCATGTTCTTCCTATGTTGTGATCTTGTAGTTGTCATAAACAATTGCTAAGATTTTGCAAACATTTTCGTGACTCCTAACTATGCAAAAGAAATGCTTTTGTTTTTGTATTTTCAATTTTAAGGGAAATGAAAGTTTCTTTTGTTTTTTGGATTTTCTATTAAAGATGTAAGGGTGGGTGGTCCATTGAAAAGTTTAAATAGAAATGGTCTAGTCAATTTTGATGGGTGTGGTATCTTCTCAAGATGTACCCTTTGGAAAATTTTAGAGTAGGATGGCTCTTTGAAAGCCACAATATAGATTTCCACTTAAGGATTTTTCTCTTGCCAAACATCATGAAGGATGGGTACCTATTGCCATGAAGGAGGTGGTAAAAAAGATCTTTTGGTTGCTAAGTATGCTTTCTCTTCCTCTTTATCTAAGATGTTTACTGTGTTTCTCCACTATTTGGATGTTTCATTCTTCTCAAATATGAAGGTCCTTAAACTGCTAATGATATCAGTTTATTCACCTTCAATATGTGTGAGACTTGGTTGGAGGATTGGTGCTATAAAGTTTGGTTATTGAACTAGAGCAACTGGTCACCAAATGGTCATAGGGTGAAGGTGTGGATTTTTTGATGTGGTTCGTTATGAAGTTGAAGACCCTAAGGTTTTCATGCTATTTGGAGGTGGCACTATTCTTGGAAGCCAAAATACTAAAAGAACTAGGTTGATATCTCACTTCTTCTAGAGGATATGTTGCGAAAAAGCTTACTTGAACTATCTGTGAGTCCCAAGTAAGTGTTGATATCTTAGAAGTGCAAGTGAGGGAATAATCCAAGTTTGTTTGTTTTGATTCTAATTTCCAAAAGAAGGATGGAATTTTGAGAGTGGATAAAGGACTATATGACTTATCTAGGTTTCCAGTTGTTTTTTTTCAACAAGGATCCTATAAATAGCTTCAGTTTATTTTTCTAATTTTTCAGTAGGATAGAGAAAAAGTGATGTTTTATGAGAAAAAGCGACAGTCTATGAGAAAAAGCGACAATATTTATCAATTGTGACTAGAGTTGTGTCAAGTGTGCCTAGTTTTACAAAACAAGTGCAACCTCTATAGGTTTTTCTCAAGTGTGATGTTTTACACAGTCAAAAGTGAGCTATTTTGGGAAAATGCGGCTAAATTTGTGACAAGTGCATTGGATTATATCTAGAAAATGCAACATAAAAATTTCATGTGCACAAGTTTTGAATCAAGTGCGCATGTTTTGTAAAAATGCACTAGGTTTTTATTAGTAGATTTTCTGGGACAAAGAAAAAACACACTGAATTTTTAGCAACAGGGATAAAAAATGGGGCAACTACGATGGAATTTTGTAAAAAAGAAACCTCTATGTAATTTTTTTCCAGTTTGAGCAGTCTTTCTCCAAAATTTTGTAAGTTTAAGTTGTTTTTTCTCAATTTCACTATGTTTGGAGTATGGCAAGTTATACAACAGTACTTGACTAACTCAAAAAGAATGGAATTGTGTGACCTTCATGTCTATGGCTTTAAGTTGTCAAATCACTATACCCAAGCCATAGTTTCCAATGTTTACTTTGATCCAATGTAGCCTAAAATTAAAGCCTAAATATTCAAAAACTTTCAAGGAGATCCTTTAAGGAGTGAAAATATAGGGATTCTCTTAAAATCATACACTAATTCAAAGGGTTTGTGATTCAACCATCATGTTTAGTGTTTGTTTGGATGTATTATCTTTAGATCAAGCACAAAGTTTGATGTCAAGTTTGTTTTGAATGTTTTTGGTAAGTTTTACATAAAAAATCATTACAACCCTAGAGATAGAAACCATCCTTTGAGGTAGGCTTTCCTCATGCCCCGAAGGGATGATTTTACATGCAACTTATGGCATGGGCCTAAAGTCAGACATGGCAAGTAACTTCTCAGAATTAAACTCTGATATACCAATTTTAAAGAATGTTTTTGGATAAAAGGGTAACTTCTACAAAAATTTGGATCTTAGTAATGTTTTGGGATTATGAGTTTCGTGTGTCTATACATGCAACATTTTTCTCAATTAAGATGCCTCCTAGCCCTTACAAGTTTTTATGTATCACATAGATACTAGGGGAGATTGACGTCAGTATAGAATAGCCTCAACCGATGGGTGAGAACTTTCCTCACATCAACAATTATTTATATAGCGGTCCAAAATGAGAGTACCTCTTGGGTCTCCTATGAGTTCTCTGGTGCGGGATGTGTCTCAATAGGTAGGCCCTCTAAAAGGTATGCTTTGAAAATAAAAGTGTGAAGCTCAAGATGTTTTTCATCACCCAAGATCGCCAAAAGTTGTGAGGGGATAAGACAACTATTTAGCTTGCCAATCATTAAATGTACGGAATACAATTCATCACAATTTTGATTTTTTTAAGAACCTCATGCAGTGCTATCCCCAAAATAATGTGTGAAAATCATAACAATTTTTTTTATTGCACCAACGTAGAGTATTCTGGATATCAATCACTAAGATAACAAATGTGCAATACAAAAAAATGATTTGTTCATTTTTAAGCCCAAAACTTGAGTGTTTCTAAATTGATCCTGGTCTTATTTGGTCAACAAAAATGAATGCGAGTGTGCATCAATAAAAGGAAGTCATTATGGTAAGTGAATCAAACATTCCAAGTGTTACTTTGAAAGTTTAAAAACTTTTTAGAGCACCAATTGAACTATTTTTTTTGTTGTTCTTTTTATACACCAAATAGAAATTCCCTAACTATGAAAACTTGGAAAGAGTTCATTTTAGAGCACTAAAACTAAAGTGTTCAATTAGTTTTGTTCTTTTTAAGCATCAAATAAAAATTCCTAATTTAGAGAAGCTTTAAAATCGTTCATTTTTAGAGCACCAAAAACTAAAGTGTTCAATTTATGTTGTTCTTTTTATGCACCAAATAAAAATTCCTAATTTAGAAAGCTTTTAAAATGGTTCATTCACTAGTAGAATTTGGCAAATAAATGACTACGTGACTAAAAATTTTAGTCACGTGACTAACACTAGTAGTATTTGGAAAATAAATGACTAATTTGGTCATCGAGTCAAATCACAACTAAATGACTAAATAAATGACTAAATAAATAACTAAATAAATGTGCTCATTATTAAAATCTCGGCCATAATTTTCATTTTAATAAAAATGCTCTAAAACCTTCGTCAAGACCTTATTTTCAATCGTAGCCTGCCATAATTAATAATAAAATATTACAAATAAAATTACTAATAAATATTTTTTTGTGGAATAAATATTTTCTTTTGTGGTGTCATCATATGAACACCAAAGTTTCTTCTAAATTGACGAAAAACCACCAAATTATAAAAACTAATGAAAACCATAAGAGAACCTAAAAACCTAAAACCCAAAAACCTTGAAAAATAAAAAAATAAGAAAAAGGAAGAGAAAAAGAAAAATATAAGAATAAGCAACCAAATAATCTAAGAGGAAAAAGGACCAAATTTTTTTTATAAGCATAATTTTCATTTTAATAAACATACTCAAACCTTCGTGAAGACCTTATTTTCATTGTAGCCCGCCAAAATGGAGAAGCGAGTCAAAACCTTATTTTCAAGGTAGCCCACCAAAATGGAGAAGTAAAGCGCGACACCTGATTTTGGATTGCAACCTCTGTCCATTTTTCCACATCATACACGATTTGTGGAGAATCTTGTGGTAAGTCACCTTCCATGGTTTCAGTTAATTTTACTTTTCAAATCTATATGCGGGTAGGCCATATGATCCACTCTTTTTAATAATTTTACTAGCTGCTTGTTGACTAATGGTGATTATGTTCTTTTTTAGGCTAATTATGGGAAAGCATATCCATCTTGTGTTGTAGAAGTTAATGATTTATATAGAGGACTTGGAATAGAGGTCTATTTATTCTTTTCTTTTCCGTTATGAGATGTTAAAAGTGATATTTTCTTTTTGAAGTTTCCACTATCGAATTGCATAGTTCATAGCAGAACTTACTTTTATCTATAAAAATGATATTAAGGGACATGTAGATTGATTTTTCTATACAAATTTGAGAATTTGAACTCTTAAAATTAGCTTCCACTCTTTGAGGGGGCATGCAAATCACTTTTGAAGTTGAGTGTAAAAAATAGAGTAGCATGTAAAGAAAAAGGATGAACAATAATAAAGTGAAAAGTGGCTCTTCTATCAACCATGTAGAGTACAATGAAAGGAGTGCGGGGATGGTAGGGGTTTAATGTTTACAGTGTGGTGGAACAGTAGTTCAGTTGTACAGTAGATGTCATCCTACTTTGTTTGAGAACTCTTACTGAATTCCCAAAAATAGGAGTTCCCAAATGACGCCAATAGATATTATAAATAGAAAACAAATAGCAATATTTTCATATAAAAGCAACAAGAGTTGATTCATAGGCCCTATGAAAATCTCTAACATTTTGGCTCCCCTTTGATACTTTTGTGCATACTTATAGATTACATCTCCATGATTAATATGGAATGGAAGGGTTGAAAGGGCACATGTTAGTCTTTTCCATTTATTGGGCAATAAAGAGTTTGAAGTGACTGAAAGAATCAAATGTAGCTCTTTACTCTAGATGCTTTATTCTCAATCGGTTATTAATATATCCAAATATAAACCATGATGACATAAATCAGAAATAGAAGAAATCTCATGAAAACTACAAGAAGAGATCAGTGATTAGATGAATCATGTAAATGAAACCAACTTCATAAGCCACAAAAAACAAAATATGCCATGCAAATGAGAATGCAGGCCTTCAAAGGACTTTTCATTGATAAAGAATCATCCTCCCTTAGATCTCTTGTGAGAATTCCTAAAAGCTCTTCAGTTATCCACAATATCCACATGCTATGAGATCTGATACAAAGATTGTGCATAGTTCTTCTCAGTTTATTCAATTTGGTGCTATTTTTTTATCCTATGATTTAGGCTTCAAACCAACGCCTCTCATTAGTATTTGTCTTCTAGAACTTTCTAGAAGAGGGTAATCAAAATCAGTACTAGAGAATCTGAAAGTTGAATATCCTTTCCCTCAAAGTGAACCTTTGTTCTTGACAAACCAAAGTTGAGACAAGCAAAGAACTAGTGGAAGGGAAGTTGAATGAAAACTGAGAACAACTAAAATCCTCCCTAAGAAAAGTGCCCTTTCCACTATAACTATTGGTTCTAGTGTCTCCTTGTTCATTTTTTCTAGCATCTCCTCATTTTTTATTTCTTGATACAGAGCTTTTGAGAGATGTGCAAGATGTTCTTCAATATCAAAAATCAATGTTGAGATAAAATCGAAGCATTTCTCTTGAAAATAAGGTGCTAAATAATTTATCATTGAAGGAGATTTATGTGCATGAAGAAAACCTAGGAGATATTCTAGAATATCCATGGACCCCTCATCTATGGTATCTTTTATTTGACTGACCTTAGTTCCAAAATAAGTGTTAAGGTGACCAAACGAGTCTTCATCATTTTTCATCATAAATCTAAAACTCAACCCAGGTAAATTGACACTTTTTAGGTCCCCTCTCTTGACAAGCCAACCCTCACTAGTAGTTAATTTCTGCCAATGGGTTTCAACATCTTTGTAACTTTCCAGAGATGTAACTATGCCTTCAAGGAATTTACAACCCTTAACTCTTGTTGACCTCCACCCTCATGCTCTTGTTTCAATTCAGTTTCTTCCCAACCCTACAAATCACAGACTAATAAATGGTAAGCCTTGAAATCATGGAACAAAAAACTACAAGAGATAGAGCAAGCATACAACATTCAAATTGTGACTTGCAATAGTAAAAGAAAAAAAGTAGTAGGAATTTTGATATACAATCAGAAAAGGGCATTTTATGAGGTTGCCTTAAGGAAGAAAATTAAAAATTAAATACAATCATGCTTCAAATTCCATTTAAATGTTCAGATGTACAATAGATGGCATCCTACTTTGTTTGAGAACTCTTACTAAATTCCAAAAAATAGGAGTTCCCAAATGACGCCAATAGATATTATAAATAGAAAACAAACAACAATATTTTCGTATAAAAAAACAATAGCTGATTCATAGGCCCTATGAAAATCTCTAACTTTTTGGCTCCCCTTTGATACTTTTTTGCATACTTACATATTACATCTCCATGATTAATATGGATTGGAAGGGTTGAAAGGGCACATGTTAGCCTTTTCCATTTATTGGGAAATAAAGAGTTTGAAGTGACTGAAAGAATGAAATGTAGCTCTTTACTCTAGATGCTTTATTCTCATTCAGTTATTAATATATCTAGATATAAATAATGATGACTTAAATCAGAACTTGCAGAAATCTCATGAAAACTACAAGAAGAGATAAGTGATTAGATGAATCAAGGAAATGAAACCAACTCCATAAGCCACAACAAAAAAAAAATGCAATGCAAATGAGAATATAGGACTTCAAAGGAGTTGTCATGGATAAAGAATCATCCTCCCTTAGATCTCTTGTGAGAATGCCTGAAAGCTTTTCAGTTATCCACAATATCCACATGCTATGAGCTCTAATACAAATATTGTGAATAGTTCTTCTTAGTTTATTCAATTTGGTGCTCTTATTTTTATCTTTTGATTCAAGCTTCAAACCAACCCCTCTCATTAGGATTTGACTTCTAGAACTGTCTAGAAGAGGGTAATCAAATTCATAACTAGAATATATAAAATTTGAATATCCTTTCCCTCAAAGTGAAGCTTTGTTCTCAACAAACCAGAGCTAAGTCAAGCGAGGAACTAGTGGAAGGGAAGTTGAATGAAAACTAAGAGCAACTAAAATCCTTCCTAAGAAAAGTTCCCTTTCCACTATAATTGTCTATTCTAGTGTCTCCTTGTTCATTTTTTCTAGCATCTCCTCATTTTTCATTTCTTGATAGAGAGCTTCAGAAAGATGTGCAATATTTTCTTCAATCTCAACAATCAATATTGCGATAAAATGGAAGCATTTCTCTTGCAAATAAGGTGCTAGATGAAGAAAAATTAGGAGATCTTCCAGAATATTCTTGGACTCCTCATCTATGGTATCTTTTATTTGACTAACCTCAGTTCCAAAATAAGCATTAAGGAAACCAAACTAGTCTTCATCATTTGTCATTATAAATCTAAAACTCAACAAAGGTAAATTGACACTTTTTAGGCCCCCTCTCTTGACAAGCCAACCCTCACTAGTAGTTAATTTTTGAAAATGGGTTTCAACATCTTTGTAACTTTCCAAAGATGTAACTATGGCTTCAATGCATTTACCAACCTTAACTCTAGTTGACCTCCACCCTCATGCTCTTGTTTCAATTTAGTTTCTTCCCAACCCTACAAATCACAAACTAATAAATGGTAAGCCTTGAAATCATGGAACAAAAAACTACAAGAGACGGAGCAAGCATACAACATTAAAATTGTGACTTGCAATAGTAAAAGAAAAGAAGCAATAGGTAGTTTGATATACAATCAGAAAAGGGCATTTTATGAGGCTTCCTTATAGAAGGAAATTGAAAATTAAAAAAAATTATGCTTCAAATTCCATTTAAATTTTCAGTTGTACAGTAGATGTCATCCTACTTTTTTTGAGAGCTCTTACTAAATTCCCAAAAATAGGAGTTCCCAAATGACGCCAATAGATATTATAAATTAAAAAAAAACAACAATATTTTCATATAAAAACAAGAAGAGCTGATTCACAGGCCCTATAGAAATCTCTAAATTTTTGGCTCCCCTTTAATAATTTTCTCCATACTTACAGATTACATCTTAATGATTAATATGGACTAAAGGGTTGAAAGGGCACATGTAAGTCTTTTCCATTTATTGGGCAACAAAGAGTTTGAAGTGATTGAAAGAATCAAATGTAGCTCTTTACTCTAGATGCTTTATTCTCATTTGGTTACTAATATATCCAAATATAAACCATGACGACTTAAATTAGAACTAGAAGAAATCTCATGAAAACTAAAAGAAGAGATTAGTGATTAGATGAATCATGGAAATGAAACCAACTCCATAATCTGCAACAAACAAAATATGCAATGCAAATGAGAATATAGGACTTCAAAGGAGTTGTCATGGATAAAGAATCATCCTCCCTTAGATCTCTTGTTAGAATGCCTAAAATATCTTCAGTTATCCACAATATCCACATGCTACGAGATCTAATACAAAGATTGTGCATAGTTCTATCAGCTTATTCAGTTTGGTGCTATTATTTTTATCCTGTGATTCAAGCTTCAAGCCAACCCCTCTCATTAGTATTTTTCTTCCGAAACTGTCTAGAGGAGCATAATAAAAATCAATACTAGAATATCTGAAAGTTGAAGATCCTTTCCCTAAAACTGAAGCTTTGTTCTTGACAAACCAAAGCTTAGACAAGCCAAGAACTAGTGGAAGGGAAGTTGAATTAAAATTGAGAGCAACTAAAAGCCTTCCTAAAAAAAGTGCCCTTTCCACTATAATTGTTGGTTCTAGTGTCTCCTTGTTCATTTTTTTGGCATCTCCTCATTTTTCATTTCTTGATAGAGAGCTTCTGAAAGATGTGCAAGATGTTCTTCAATCTCAACAATCAATGTTGAGATAAAATGGAAGCTTTTCTCTTGATAATAAGGTGCTAACTAATTTATCCTTGAAGGAGATTTATGTGCATGAAGAAAACTTAGGAGGTCTTCCAAAATATTCTTGGACCCCTCATCTATGGTATCTTTTATTTGACTAACCTTAGTTCCAAAATAAGCGTTATGGCGACCAAACCAGTCTTCATCATTTGTCATCATAAATCTAAATCTCAACCCAGGTAAATTGACACTTTTAGGTTCCCTCTCTTGACAAGCCAACCCTCACTAGTAGTTGATCTGTGCAAATGGGTTTCAACATCTTTGTATCTTGCCAGAGATGTAACTATGGCTTCCAGGAATTTACCAACCTTAACTCTAGTTGACCTCCACCCTCATGATCTTGTTTCAATTCAGTTTCTTCCCAACCCTACAAATCACAGACTAATAAATGGTAAGCCTTGAAATCATGGAACAAAAAACTAGAAGAGATGGAGCAAGCATACAACATTAAAATTGTTACTTGCACCAATAAAAGAAAAGAAGCAGTAGGCAGTTTGATATACAATCAAAAAGGGCATTTTATAAGGCTGCCTTAAGGAAGAAAATTAAAAATTAAATAAAATCATGCTTCAAATTTCATTTAAATGTTTAGTTGTACAATAGATGTCATCCTACTTTGTTTGAGAACTCTTACTGAATTCCCAAAAAATAGGAGTTCCCAAATGATGCCAATAGATATTATAAATAGAAAAAAAACAACAATATTTTCATATAAAAACAAGAAGAGTTGATTCATAGGCCCTATGGAAATCTCTAACCTTTTGGCTCTCCTTTGATACTTTTTTGCATACTTAAAGATTACATCTCCATGATTAATATGGAATGGAAGGGTTGAAAGGGCACATGTTATTCTTTTCCATTTATTAGGCAATAAAGAGTTTGAAGTGACTGAAAGAATCAAATGTAGCTCTTTACTCTAGATGCTTTATTCTCATTCGGTTATTGATATATCTAGATATAAACCATGATGACTTAAATAAGAACAAGAAGAAATCTCATGAAAACTGCAAGAAGAGATCAATGATTGGATGAATCATGGAAATGAAACCAACTCCATAAGCCACAACAAAAAAAATATGCAATGAAAATGATAATACAAGCCTTCAAAGGAGTTGTCATGGATAAAGAATCATCCTCCCTTAGATCTCTTGTGAGAATGCCTAAAATCTCTTCAGTTATCCACAATATCCACATGCTACGAGCTCTGATACAAAGATTGTGCATAGTTCTTCTCATTTTATTTAATTTGGTGCTATTATTTTTATCCTATGATTCAGGCTTCAAACCAACCCCTCTCATTAGTACTTGTCTTCTAGAACTATCTAGAAGAGGGTAATCAAAATTAGTACTGGAATATCTAAAAGTCGAAGATCCTTTCCCTAAAAGTGAAGCTTTATTCTCGACAAACTAAAGTTGAGATGATCCAGGAACTAGTGGAAGGGAAGTTGAATGAAAACTGAGAGCAACTAAAACCCTTCCTAAGAAAAGTCCCCTTTCCACTATAACTGTTGATTCTAGAGTCTCCTTGTTCATTTTTTCCTGGCATCTCCTCATTTTTCATTTAATGATAGAGAGCTTCTGAAAGATGTGCAATATGTTCTTCAATATCAACAATAAATGTTGAGATAAAATGGAAGCATTGCTCTTGCAAATAAGGTGGTAAATCATTTATCCTTGAAGGAGATTTATGTGCAAGAAGAAAACTTAGGAGGTTTTCTAGAATGCTCTTGGACCCCTCATCTATGTTATCTTTTATTTGACTAACCTTAGTTCCAAAATAAGTGTTAAGTCAACCAAACCAGTCTTCATCATTTTTCATCATAAATATAAAACTCAACCTAGGTAAATTGACACTTTGTAGGTCCCCTCTCCTGACAAGCCAACCTTCACTAGTAATTAATTTGTGCAAATGGGTTTCAACATCTTTGTAACTTGCCAGAGATGTAACTTCAAGGCATTTACCAACCTTAACTCTCTCACACAGATCTGTAAATCCATCAGCTATTATTTGTTTCATCCTACTAACAAACATGCTTTCAAAATTTTCATCCCACAGACTCTTTGAGTTCTTCAAAACAATCTTACACACACATTGCCATGGAAACTCAACATTTGAACCAAAAAATGTTTTAAGCCACTCCAAGCTCCCTTCAAATGCATCCAGACTGTCCAATTTTCTCTAATCAATTCCTCATTCTCTGCAAGTTCCTTTCCACCTTTCACAAGATCAAGCAAATACTTTCCCCAAATCCTATTTATAGAGAGAATATCATTTATACATGTCTTAAGCCATGCTAAGCAAGACTTGGATATAAATTCTCTTAGAAAAATCATCATGGTAGCTTGTAACTTCTCTCTATGATATTTCCACAACTTCACCCCATTGTCTAGGTTTGGAATCCGACCGAACAACTATGATCCAGGTGGCACTACCAACACAGTCTTATAAAAAAGAGGAAAATCATTTAGAACCTCCAAGAAGAGTTCCCCAACCTGAAATAGCATTACCTATATGAATCTTTTGGACTATCCCCACCTTAGCGGTCTATTGATCAGACGTGTTTTCTAGTTCTAGTGATGTGTCAACAGTTCTATTTTTTCCTTGGTGTGAGGATCTTCTATCGGTGGGACAAGGTCTCATGTTCCTATGATGGTCTGATGGGGATGTCATTAGTGGAGTTCATGCCTATCGCTAGGACTTTTTTGGTGGTTCCAATGATGGTCTGATGTTGTTGGTGCTCATGATCTAATTCAACACCAACAAAACCAAGGTTTTGGTCTTCTTGTGTTGAAAGGATAAGAAGTAGATAAGCTACATATTTAGTTGAACCCACTTGAGATAGTCTTTGAAAACAAATTCGTGGGGCTTGATTTCACTAAAAAATGGAAAATGAAGATACTGATAGCACAATTGAGGACTAGATCACACCAACTGAGATGTGAGATGGGTGTTGAAAACCAATCTAATTGATCTTTTTGTGGCTCTGTGTAGTTTTGTTAAAATTGCTAGATAATTCAACCAAGAATTATTCAATAGGATTTGGTTTGTTTGTGAGAAGTTCTAAAAACAAAATAATATTCCACTATAATCAAATTTTACATAAGCTTTATCTAGTACAATGTTCTCCCACCTATTATGTGGTTGGCTAAATCCTTTTTCAAAGCATTGGTTCCTTGCCCCCATTGGCTTTTTAATTCTTTGCTGCCTTGGCTGAGTTCTTGAGTTGCGTTAATGGAAAATTGGTTCATCAAATTTATGTGAAGGCCAAGAACTTTTCCTTTGCCTTCACCTTTCTATTATATTCTTTCATTGACTTGTTATACGAGGTTATATTTCATTTAAGTGATTTGATCTTGTTTGTTTGATGATTGGATAATGGTCCCATAATCTTGGTAGACCAGCATGGTGGGTTCAATATCCATATATTGATCTGCCAAAAAGGTCTCTATTGTTAGCATGGGCATCTCCAACATGGAGCCTGATAGCAATCAGGAGCACCATTCAACCTCATTTAGACAAATTTCACAAAAAATAGGCTTCAATGTCTTAATTCATTCAATCCTCAAGCACTGTAGACAAGATATAAAACCATTTTTAGATACCCTTTAATGACTTCTAAAACATATCCCAAATTCACCATAGGTTGTTTTGGAACAACCTACAAATTGCAATTAAACTTGCAAATTGCATTTGCTTTAAAGTTTCTAAAGCCTTTTCAACATATCTAATTTGTGTATATCCTGAAATTATTGTAGTCGATGAGACCACATTTCTTTGAAGTATTTTTTAGAACACTTCAAGTTCCTTGTCTATGATCCCACATTTAGCATACATGTTGGTGCAAGAGAAGCTAAGCTTCCATTTTAAAATTTGAAGGCCATTGCATCTTAGTAGGTCATTTTAGCATTTGAGGAGGTCATTTTATGTTAATTAGGTCTTGTGAGTCCATTAACTATGAATTAGGATGATTTTAGAGTCAACTAGGTAAAAGAGACAAAGTTGCTAAAAAGTTGTAAAATTGCAAACTATCAAAAGTTGTTGCAGGTCATTTTTGTCAAGTTTTGTAGAATTGCTAAATATAGTGCAACATGACAAATTTTGCATGTTTGAGGAAAATAGATGCTCCTTGAACCTTCTTCTCTTTTGCATGCTTGAGGAAAATTTTGTACGTTTTAGGATAATGAACAAGGCCAAATGATGTACTTGAACCTTCTTCTCTTTAGGCTTTGCCAATCCTAGGTGGGTGTACCTATGCAAATGGAGCAGACTTAGACTATTTGTTTCCTACTTGAACAACCAATTTGACCTCAACCCTAAATTGCAAAAAGGACCACCGTGGTGCACTTTACATATGTGGTTGGGTTTGGAATTTAAACCATAATTCCAAACTGCATCATGACATCACTTCTCATGACTACAACACTGTTTGAGGTCGTGCGACACCGATTTAACCTTTCTAGGGTTGCAATATAGGACCGCTCCTAAAAACTAAGCTTCATAGCCTAATAAATGCACACAAAAATCAAAAAATGAAGTCGGGTCAAGTTGAGTCATTGGTGGTCTACTGCTAGGAAGCCTCTGGTATGTCCATACTCTACTGGAAATGTGCCTGGGAAGTTGTCGTTGCGCCATCTCGTGAAGGGGACAAAGCTCAAAATTGCAAAATCTCTAAAGGCTGAATGTGAAAATGAATTGGAAGTGGCCCCTCAAGGCCTATTTAAGCTTAAAAATTAGGTTTTTTTGACCCTATTTAGTTGTCCAGCTAGGGTCTTGGACCCCTGATCCTGTTTTGCACTATTTTTTTCATTTTATCTCTTTTTTTTGGTGTTCTAGAGCCTTTCTGGACTCATCGGGCACCTTGTCCTCTTTTTTTGCAAGATCACCCAAAAATCCAAATTTTTGTTTGATCTCTCGAGGGGGCAATATATCACCATGTTTTCTCTCATTGGGGCAGCAGTGGGGCAAATTTTGAAATTGAAATTTTTTGACTTTTCATTGAGACAGTTTATTCTTTGAACCAATGTAACGAGTACTTTGCTTCAAAGAGGGTCAAAATGTAGACATGGAAAATATACCAACATACTTGATCTTGATTACTAACACCATTTCTTCTTGAGTCACCTTCTCAGCTTATCATCACTCTTCATCCCTTAATTAAATAAATAATCATTTATCCGATTAAGTCATTCTCTCTTGTTAATTAAATCAATCAATTTGATCTAATTAACCCCTAAGTCTCTGTTTAATTAAATAATTCATTTTATTTGATTAAATCTCTAAAGTCACCCTATTAAATTAAATAAATTAAACCTTTCTTAATTTAATCTAACATCATCCCCTTTAGTTAAATAAATCAAATCCTTTATTTAATTAAATTTAAATCACATTCTTCTCATCCTTTGATTTAAATCAACCCATAAATCTAAATCAAATAGTCACATCATCTAATCCCTCATTAAATTAATTAAACCTTGATTAATTTAATCCTAATCTCCAAATTTCTCTATATTTTTCCAGTTGCACATGAAAATACATTTAATTCATTTATTAAATTTTTATTTTCTCTCAACTTGGCATCTTTAGGGGAATATTCCTCCAAGTTTGAAAATCCCTCCAAGTGGACTTTGTCCTTCCAACAAGACATTCATTCCTTCTTACATTTCCTTGTGCATTGAGCCAAGTGACATTTAAGTCATTATTTTTTCCCTCTTACATGTCATTTCACTATTTTCAAATTCCACCTAATTGAATTTATGGGCACATTCATCAAAAGGTGCACATCATTTTCCCATTCACATCTTGACAAGTGACACTTGCCCATTGGGTGTTGAATGATCCCACATTCATCCCATTATGCATTTCTCCATCTTGTCTTTCTATAAATAAGAGGTCTCTCTCCTCATTTTGATCATTCATAGTTTGAGCAAGTTTACTATACTCAATTTTATCCTCAAGCATATCTACTTTCATCAATTTTATCAAAGTCTTAGCTAGGTTATGCATATTTTTCATCATGGAGCTCAAGTGAATCTTCAACAAAGTGGATCAACCTTCATCACTCATCAACATTGCATCATAGGAGTTGGGAAAGGGCTAATTTTCACATCAAATTGGCACCAATTGCCCCATGGGATCAAGAGTTTTCTTGCTTAATTAGGATTTCATTTCTTTCTCATTGTGTTCTTCAATTTTATTTCCTATTTTGAGCATTGTTAATGGATTTCATGGGGAATCTTTATTCTAACTTGCATTGGATCTAATGATGTGTTTGTTTCTTCTATTTTTTAGGTATTAGAATTGGGGTTCTATAGGTACTATCTAGATTGTGGCAGTAAAGGGTGTCTTCAATGATGGCATATTTGGCTACTTGTCAGATAAAGGTTTTGTGTTGGTTAAGGGAAAAGTCAGGAGGGATAACTTGGTCATGCAAGTAACTGTAGATGTCTTTATACCAAGGGGATTCAGGTCCAACAAGTTCACACACAAGTTTGGTTTCAAGGACATCAAATGTAGGGGTCAATATTTTTTCCACCAAGAACTCATATTGTGAGGCATTGTTGGGAATGTCTAAGAAAGATCCAATTGTAACCATTATGTCAACAACTTTTTTCTAGATTCTCGGTATCTATTGAAAAGAAATATTATCAAAGTATAGTCTGAAGTTGTCTACCATGCACTTGTAGGGAATTAATTTCTCAACTTTAGTGACATAGTCGTCATTAACTTGTTTAATCACTAATTGAGATTCACCATTGACTTGAAGGTCCTTGATTTTCCAATTTATTGCCATTTGAAGTCCTGTCAATAATGCTTCATACTCAGCTATGTTGTTTGTGCATGGGAATTCTATTTGAAATGACTTAGGAATGAAGTCTCTTGAGGTGTGATAAATAAAATACCAGATCCTAATCCATGGCCTATATAAGATCCATCAAAGTATATCTTCCATGTTGTTGATATGTCTATGACAAAGATTGATTCATCTAGGAAATCAGATATCAAAGGATGGTCTGCTTTTAATGGTGCTTCTGCGATTTGGTCAGCTATTACTTGTCCCTTTATTGCTTTGTAGTCAAAATACTCAAAGACATATTCACTTAGAATCATAACCCATTTAGTTAGCCTTCCTTTCAATGCTACTTTGCTGAGAAGATATTTCAATGGATCAATTTTGGCAATCAACTTTTTCTTGTGATTTAGCATGTAGTGTCTAAATTTATGTGTCATGAATGCCACTGCTAGACATGCTTGCTCAATAGGACTATATTATAACTCATACCCAACTAAAGTTTGATTGATGTAATATATTTCCCTTTCCTTTCCATCATTGTCATTTTGTGCTAAAAGTGCCCCTAGTGCTGATGTAGTAGCTATCACATATAGTATCAAATGTCTTATTTCAATTGGTGGCATAAGGACTAGTGAAGCCAATAAATATTTCTTGATTTGATCAAATTCTTCTTGACACTTATTAGTCCAATTGAAGGGAATACCTTTTCTTAACAAATGTTGGAATGGATGGGTCCTATCTGCTAGCTGAGCAATGAACATGTGGATTGATTATAATCTTCCTTGTAATGTCCTTAGTTGACTGATATTGGTTGGTGGTGGCATGTATAAGATAGCTTTTACTTTGGCAAGATTGCTTCTATTCCTCTATGAGAGATGATATATCCTAGGATTTTTCTTGATTGATTCCCGAAAACACATTTCTTTGGATTTAGCCTACGTTGATATTTTTCAAGTCGGGTTAAAATCTTGTCCAATACTACCAAGTTCCCACTTTGCTCTAGAGATTTGGAGAGAAGGTCATCAACATAATCTTCCATAAGGACATGCATATAGTCATGAAAAATTGTAGTCATGCCTCTTTGATAGGTAGCTCTAACATTTTTTAGTCCAAATGGCATGACATTCCAATATAAATTTCCCCAAGCGCATGTGAAAGTTGTCTTTGGTTGATCTTCAGTGGAAATTCTTATCTAACTGTAACCCAAGAATCCATCCATCAATGAGAGCATTTCATGTCCAACAATTAAATCTACTATGATGTCAATGTTTGGTAGAGGAAACTTATCTTTGGGACAAGCTTTGTTGTGGTTTAAGAAATCTGTGCAAACTTTGATTTGACCGTTCATTTTTGTGACAAGAACTAGATTTGATATCCATTCTACATAATCAATCAAGTGAATGAATTTGACATCCAAGAGATTCTTTAGTTCTACCTTGACAAGGAGTGCGATTTGGGGGTGCATTTTTCTCAACTTCTGTAGAACCAATTCAAGATCCAATCCAGGCATATCAGCATATGACCATGCAAAATTGACTTTTCTTTCGAAGAAGAATGCTATGAACTTAGGTTTTTCCTTGATGGTCAATGATGCTGATAACTGTATGATTCTAGAATTGTCTTGTGTGCCAATGTTTACTTCTTCTATTTCCTCTATAAGAAATGGCAATCTCTCTTAGTCTATAGGGATACAATCCCATCATCCATCCTCAGGGGCCTTAGAGAGGTTTTCACCTTTGGATACATCCTTTATTTTTACTTTTCCACGGTCATTAGGGGCCTTTCAGTTTTCACTTGAAGACCTTTTTTTTTTCTTTTTTCATTTTCACTTTGCGACTAGAGGACAAGACGGTCTCACCAAAGTATGTGGTCTGATTGAGTTATATGGAAAAGCTAACTTTATGATCTCCACTTGGTATTCCCTCATGAAGTCCCATGAATTCAGCAATGGCTTCATCATTTTTGAAAGTGTCCAAACTTGGTGGTCCTTGTTGATCCCAATCTATTAGTTGAGGGTAGACAAGAGGTAAGCCATCACTGGTGTTGTCAATGATCATTGCGTAGGTAGATAAGGTAAAGACGGAAGTAGAGTCATCAGGTTCCTAGGAGGATGGATCAATGGATTTCCAAAAGTAGTGCTAAAGCTATTCTTCTTTAGTCAAAGACATTTTTGAATGGGCACTTGGTGGATTTCATGAGGAATCAAGGGTAAGCATTTGGTCAAATTCCCCAAATAGTTATCAAGGTCCATGAGAGTGGTGGAGGATAGGGAATGCCATTCATATTGATTGGAATCAACATCATAATCCCAAGGGTCTTCATATTTCTTGCTCTCATCTGAAACAATAGCAATTGTACTCGAAGGTGACCCGATACCCCAAATGGTCACTTTTACTGGAACAAACCCTAGCCCTTGATGACTTATCAATTTAGGAGGTTGTAGGGGTTCTAACATTCCTTGTTTATTTATACCCGTGTCCATCATATCCATGTCATTTCATTACTTGGAACCCTTTTGGATATTTCTCAATTGCTAGTTTCTTAATTTCAACTTCCTCCTCTTCTTTGTATAACCATGTGAGAATATGGTCACGTAGAGATTCTTTAGCAAGTTCCCCCATCTAGTGAGGGTGTTAGGAGGATTGTGGATGAAAAATTTAGGCTGTACGGGATGCATTTTTTCACATGACTTAGGTGATTTTAGTAATTTTCCAATGAAAAAGAGACTCTTCAAATTGTATTCTCTGCATCCTTTGTCTTGAATCTGGATCTTGGGCATGGAGGGTGTGATGAATGAGTTAGATGATTTGACAAGATCAGATGGATCAATGTAGTGAGATGGAGTGGTCAGTGAAGGGGAATGTGAGGCATCTTGATTGATGGGAATTTGATGCTCAATGATTCCTTTGAGGTTGGAACATTGGAAAGGATCAAGGTCAGCTAGAATAGTGATTTCAGTGTCGTTGTGCAGGAAATTGAGGAATTGATGATAGGTGGAAGGAATAGCCCTCATGGCATGAACCCATGGATGGCCAAGGAGGAGATTATAATGTAAATCCAGATCCAAGACATGAAATACTATGTCCTGTATTGTTGGGCCAACCCTCATTGGAAGTGAAATTATGCCTTTGAAAGATCATTCCACATCATCATAAGCTTTGATTATGATTTTCTTGGCTTGATCAATATAATTCTTAGAGTATCACAATGCTTTCACTAATTTTAGTGAGCAAATATTCAAGCCTGTTCCACCATCTACTAGGACTTGTCTAATCTTGTGTGTATTAATGCATAGTTCTAGGTGTAGAGGATTGTTGTGATTAGATTTTGGTGCTGAAAAGTCTTGTTCAAAGAAGGTGACATGGTGTGGCATAGCTAGGTATCCAATCATGGCCTAAAATTCATTGACATCTAGGTTTCAAGGTATGAAGGCTTCATGTAGGGATTTATCAAGGATGGCTCCATGCTATGGTGAGATGCGAAGAAGCTCCAATATAGAAATTTTCATGAGAGTTTTCCCTAGTTGCTCTAGGAGGTTATATTTCCCCTTTGGTTGGGGATTTGAAGATGGGCCTAGAATTGTTATCATGGTTTTGTGAGTGGAAACAACACAATCTAATTTTGGCTTGTTTATGGTGATAATGGAAATGTGATCATCAAAGGGTGTCACATTAAGGATGACAGTGTTGTAATCATGTTTGGCAGCTGCATAATTGGCATTATTGCTATTGTTCCCCAAACTGGAGGCTTTTCCTTTATCATGGTCTTGCAAAGGGGTCTTGAATATGGTATGATTAGCATTGGTTTTTCCTTATGAATCATCAATTGAAATGGTTTGATCTTCAATAAGGTCTCGAATAATATTCTTGAGTGTCCAACATCTAGATTTTTTGTCTTTTTGTACAGTGTTATTTATAGTATTCGTCGTCTTTCCACCAATCAAGTTTGATCAAGGAAGGTTAATAATTATTTGTGTCTAGTAGTGTGATGACATTATATTATAAAATTTATTTGAGGATTGATTCGATAGGTTCACCCAAGGGGTTTATTTTCTCTTGACACGAGGATGACCTCTTCTTTGTTGGTTGTTTTGGACAACATTTAGCATTTGGTTTTGACCTTGTGTTTGGGTATTTAGTGTATTGGATGTGTTTGAGGAAGAAGGGACTTTAAGTTGAATGAGTGGTCCTTTGGTTAATTTTTTTGCATCAACAACTCTGTCATTTGTGACATTTTTGTTTCGATACCAGTATTTTCTCTTCTCATTGTTGGGTTTCAGATTTTCTCTATTTATCTTGACCAATCCATGGGAAATAAGACCTTTTTCAATAAGGAATCCTTTCTCAATAATCTCTTTGAAGGTTGTGTAGCATTGGATTGAACTTGACTCATCAATTCTTTGTTAAGGTTTTCTACAAACATGGTGACAAGTTATTTTTTAGGAATATGACAAGGGAATTTACTAATCAATCCTCGCCATCTCTGGTAGAATGAGTTAAGTGATTCCCCTTCCTCTTGTTTGGCCGTGCTCAATGTTGCAAGGGTGACATCATTTTTAATGTTGAAGGAAAAATGATTCATGAATTTGTCGGCTAGTTCACCCCATGTTTTGATTCATTGTGGAAGATGTGAAAACCAATTTAAAGCTGCCCCTATGAGACTTCATGGGAATAACCTCATCAAATAGGTAGGTTCATATGCAAATTCCATACAAGATGTGTTGAATTCTTGAATGTGTTCTACGGGATCCCCTGTCCCCTTATATTTAGGCAAAGGTGGTGTTGTGAGATGACGGGGAAAGGGTGGCATGTATAGATTTTGATCAAATGGAAAGGGGCACAAATCCTCCATAGAATATGTCTTCTTGTTGATTCCCAATTGCATGTTTGTCATTCATTGTTCAAGGGTCTGCATGTGTTGTATCAAATAGTCTACAAGGGATGATGTTGCATTGTTTTGGTGAGATGTCATAGAGTTGGCATTAACGTCGTATGTTGGATATGGACTAGGATTGATGCTTTGGTTTCCATGTGGATGTAGGCTGTTTTGATTTGGAATGAAATTGGTGTTTATATTTGTTCCAAAGGTCATGTTTGCATTCGGTATGTCATTTTGGAGTGGAGGTATGGAACCTTGATTCATGTCCTAATTTTGAAAATTTAATCCTTGGTTTTCAAATGGAGGTGTGAGATATTGGTTGATGTTCTGCCATGAAGGTGTAGCCCCTTGATTGATGTTTTGATATGAATGAATGTTCCCATGGTTTATGTTTTAGGGTGTAGATCCGTGTTTGGTATTTTGAAATGAAGGATTGTTCCCTTGGTTGATGTTTGAAGGTGTAGATCCTTGGTATTTTGAAATGAATAAATGTTACCTTGGTTGATGTTTAAAGTTGTAGGTTCTTGGTTGGTATTTTGAAATGAAGTAAAGGTTCCTTGGGTAGAATTTTGGAATGATGGAAGGGCCCATTGATTTGTATTTTGAAGTGATGGAATAGACTCTTGATTATGGTTTTGATTTGAAAATTTTTGTGAGATGATGTGTAACTTTCTAGGCTTATTGCGTGGAAGTTGATTTGATGGTGTACTTTGGAATTGGAACAAGGAACCTTGATTTGTGTTTTGTGATGTAGGTATATAACCTTGGTTTGCATTTTGGATCAAGGGTGTGTGACCTTGGTTTAGATTTTGGATCAAAGGTGTAGGACCTTGTGATGTGGAACCTTGATTTGTGCTTTGAAAAAGGAGATTCATGAAGGTTTTACCCATGGTGTTCAAGGAATTTCCAAGTGTGAAAGTTTGACCTTGTATAGTATGGGTTACCTTGTTTCCAACTATTGGGATGTTTGGAATGTTTTTTTTGGTGGTAGTAGTCATGTGTGTAGTTGTACCAAGGGGTATGCTTGTCATTTGTTTTGATGAGGCCATGCTAAATGGATTTTCAATTTCTTCTTCTATGATGGTTGATACATCAAAACCTTGAGGTAACTTGGCACCCTTTTTAACTAATGCATAGAAATTGTTTTTTGGATTGGCACTAACAATTTGGTCAACTATGCTTAAAAATATTGGGTCTTGATGAGCTCTTTCAATCTCTTGAGGGCTCAACTATTTGTTGACTTCTTCTAGGTTTAGGTATTCCCAAGGGTCACTTTGTTCTCTTTGTGGTGTGCTCTTTTGAGGTGTAGAATGATTTGAATCTCTGGTATTGTCATGAAAAGGGTCACTTAGGAAATAAATTTCCTTTCATTTGTCTTTTGACCTTGTTTCAACCATGCGATACTTTTGCAAGTTGAAAGGTAATGCAAGATGATGATGAACTAAACTATGTTTTTGGATTTTCTTGAGTATAAGGATAGTGCGACTAATGTAAGAAATGGATGCTAAAGGACACTAAAGATTGAATAATGATCAAGAATGATGATAAGGTGACTAAATGATGCTAATTGAGGATTAAGGTAATAATGAAACTAAGGCTAAGATGGAGATAAACTATCTTTTTGTATTTTTAGGATATAAAAATGCAAGGACAATGAGACTAATGGATGAAATATTGATATGATGCTAAGGTAAAGTGAGATATATTTTTTTTTTTTGGAAATAAGGATGCAAGGTGTAGTCTAAGCAATATGAGTCTAAATGAGAATAAGGTAATGCTAAGGAATCCTAAAATATTAAATAAAGGGTGGAAATAAAGCTAATGTGAACCCAAGGTAACAATTCCAAGTGTCATTGACCATTTGTGATAACCAAGGAGTTGATTTTGATAAAGTTGAGTATAGGCTAGGACAAAGGTTTAAGACTCAAATGTGATAAGGGTGATGATGGAAAGGATTGATAATATGATGGATAATGGTCAATGAAAAATAGAATATGTAACCACAAATTTCCAAAGGCTCAAAGGCATCCCTATGTTCAAAATATAAAGGTCTAGATGCAACTTAAGAGTCAACGTCTAATTTATGCAATGCAAAGGTTTGATGAATGCAACCTATAATGCAATGTGTTTCTAATAGGAATGCCTAAAATGGACTGGTAAATCTTGCAAGTCTCTAGTTTATCAGACAGAGGTCACTGTGGATTTGTTTTGATCAAATTTTGGACACAAATTTTGGGAATTTTTGTTTAGCAGACAATTGTGGTTTAGGTTGTCAAATGTGGTTCTATTTACAACAAATATGTTTCAAAAAGTTAGTTGCGATTTTCTAGCTTACAGTTGCAGCTCATAGTAACAATTGTGGGTCTATGTCTAACAATTGCAATTCCAAAATGTTTTTATGATAGTTTAGATAGTTTACAATGGTTTTGATCTGATTTTTTGATTGTTTATGATAAAATATGATTGGAAAATACAACAGACAATATCAAGTACTTTCTTTTGGTTTGGTTTGATGTGAAATTGTAACAAGAAAAAAATCATGAATCCTAGTAGGAAAGGGTTTGTAAACTTGGTATAGGCCCACTGAAATACCCTAGATCAGTGCTAACCACCTCTCCTTCTCAAGAGCAGATAGCGTAGAAGTTTGGTGGCACTGGTTCCCCTCCATGGCACTCACTTCTACGGGTGCACCAACTTTCAATTCCTAGGTAGTCACTTCCTAAGAACTGCTATCTCTACTCAAGGGAGTCAATAGTGAGTAAATTTGGGCATGTTACTGTACCCTACACCATACCAAGAAACAACCAAATGTCTAGGATTCTAAAAACAAGATGGTTCTAGTAAATACTTAGGGACATGGCACCTCGTGAGCATCCAACAAGCCACTTAAGGCTTTAATCACTCTACTAGGGGCTCTTATACCTTCAAAAGAAAAGGTAGGTAGCCTATTTCAAATGACACTACACAACTAAGGCCTACATACCATGAGTAATTGGAAATTTATTATTATCCTTTTATATACTGGCCTGAGCAAAAAATTGGTTGGAGTCATTCGCTCTTGCGAGGAAAGCCCCTCTAAGGGATAAACAAAAAAGTAGACAGGTCTAGCTTTTTTATCACCAAGTTTGCACAAGGTGAGAGCATAATACCTACCATCCTTCAAACACTAAGACATGTGGTTCATTCACCCTCTAATTAAATCTATGTGAGAAAGACAATCATTCTTTTTAGAGCACCAAAGGAAGTGTTATCTAATCTAAAGAAAACAAGATTGTGGTTTCAAAATAAAGCCTTGGACATTTGAACCTACAAAACCATGTATTAGTAGTTTCACAAGATGATCTTGGACCAACAAAAAAAAGATGTAAAACCCTATTAGACTAGAAATCCAAAAGCTAACAACTAAACCAAACTAGAAAATAAAGAAATGAAACTAAACTAGAGAACATAAAGGAAACTAAACTAAGAGCTCATTTTTTTTTTTGCTTCAAAAGAAGTAGTTTTGGGAGCTCCACTTTAAAGCCACATGCTGCAAAAAAAAAATTAGTAACCTGAAAACTCTATTCTATTTTCACAAACCAAAAGAAAAATGAAAAAAGATGCTAAAATTGAAACTTTATACTGAGCAGACAAATGCATTGTTCCTTATAGTAGTTGTGTCATTGTGTTGCGTCACATATGATCAATTGCATCACATTTTTAAATTCAAACTTTCCCACCCATGGATGGCTCCTGCAAATGCGTCTCTACATTTATCAAATGGGCCAGTCTCTAGAAAATTCATCACTACTCATATCAGTTGTGTTGTTTTGTACCTAAAACCTACAAAACAAGCAAAAACCATACAAAAAATTTACAAAACTAGTGTTCGCATTGGGTTCACCAATGTAAGATGGAGTTCGAGAATTCCTAGCCTAGAATAAGTGAAAACCAACACTTCTAGACGATTAACCACACCTAAACAAGAGAACACAAATAATGGAGAGAAATCAAGAATACAAAGCACAAAATAAAATACTCCCCATCATGGTTGATTACTTCTCTTGCTCTCCTATTTCTCCTTATGCAACTTTTCCCTCAGATTTGTTGTAATACTTGTGCACAACTTGCAAATGGTAAGTAGAAAGTTGGAGACAAAATGACTGCTAAGTTAAAAATGGGAGAGGAAGGTTGCTTTTATAGACAACCATTCAAATGGATGGTCCAAATTAATCTTCTGGAAAGATTCCAAGATTGATAAATGAGGATGCATGAGAGGGAGGTTATGAAATGGATGACCAAGATTGAAATTATAGAAAGATGCCTGAGATCAATGATTGAGAATTGATGCACCAAGAATATGCCATTCCTAGAAGGATTATGACAGGTATGACGTCGACGGCTATGATGTCTAATGGCTATGACAAGAATGAAGGCTATGATAGGGAATAATGATAGGGCATCTTTGACGAGAAGATTTGCATAAATTATTTATTTTAAATTATTTATTCAAAAATGGAGAAAATGGACAAGTGGAAAATAAATTATTTATCTAAATTATTTATTTGGAGAAAATGAAAAAGGAGAATTGAAGTAAATTAATCAATTTAATTAAATAGGTAGATGGAAATTAGACATGGGTAATTGATTTGAATTATTTATTCAAAAGAGATGAATGACACATAATTAAATAATTTTGACAATTATTTAATTATAGAAGAATAAAAGGTCAAATAATGATTATTATTATCTAACTATAAAAAAATGATGAAAGATAAATAATTGAATAAATAATTATTTATTTAATTATTGAAGAAAGGGGTACATTAGTGATGCAATTAAATAATTTTAATTGATTAGGATATAATATAGATCAGAAGGTGAATTAATTAAATAATTAAAAATTATTTAATTAATAGAGGAATATGAACAAACATAATTGAATAATTAGAATAATTAATTATTCAATTATTGGAGGAAGATGACCATGAAAAATGATGCTTGTAGACTTAGGAATTTTTCAATGTCTACATATTGCATATTTACAAAAGTAAGTCCAAACACAAGAGAAAGATAAATCAATAAAATGTTGTAGCCTTGTCAACAAATTCCTTAAACAGAGTGTTCAATATAGGCTTGAAATATGCATATTGAACCTTTGATTTGAGAACCTTGTTCAAAATTTAAGAAAGGTGATATGCTCATATTATAAAATGAAGTTGAAATATTATAGAACAAAGGCTATCAACACTAACCAGACTGGAACAACATTATTAACAAAAAATTATTGGAAGCCAAACCCAAGAATGCCATTAGACTTGGACAACAAAAATGTCAACCCTAGTTTATGTTTTGTCTCAGTAAAGACCTGCACCATGAAAGAATCCATTTATACATAAATTCCAAATTAAGTTGATGAGAAAAGATCTTTGATATCCAACTGGGAAGCCTTAACATCCAAAAATTAATAACCTAATGTTTCACAACTATGACATCATATTTACCTAACAAATAGAATATTGATCCATTGTCATATTGGATCTCACAAGATTCTCCTCACAAAAAAATGATATATATTAATTATTTAGCAACTTCCTTAATATCCCCATGTAAGTAGAATAAACTAAGTGAGGTTGAGGGTTTGAAGTAGAGTATCATCTTCTTGGTATGTTCTTGACTGATCATGACTTGTATCTTGAATGAAAATAGCAAGCTAGCTGCACTGTAAAATCATTGTTAGAAAAATAACCACAAAATCCTCTTTAATTAAAATAATCCTTCTAGATATTTCAAGACAAGATATGGGTATGTGTAGGATCATGATGGGCCAAAAAGTGGCGATATGATGGGTATGTGTAGAGTATGTGGCCGATGACTCTTTTTTACCCAAAATTGATGAAACGAAAAGGGTTTTTAAAGGAGATTCTCAGCTTTCCATCAATATAAATTATGCCTTACTTTGAATTTAATAAAAAATATTATTTAATTTCTATTTGAATTACAACTAAAGTCCTAATTGATAGGCTAATTGAAAAACATCTATAGCTTTCAAATGGTATCACATTTCTTGAATCTAAAACATGTGTCACATTCTATGTTTCACATACTATAGTATTAAAAAAAAATGAATTTCATTAAGTTTTGACCAAGTTAAGGTGGTCAAACATACAAGTTCTATATTTTTGAAAAGTTGCAATAAAAAATTCATAATTAATTATTTACTTGGAAAACAATTACAAAAAAATATGAATAACATTGGGACATGAGTCCTCTACTTATATCTAAAATATTATCATTTTATTGTAGTTAGGGTGGTTAGACAGACACCTACTTCTTATTTTTTCCCTGAAATTTAACTACTACTGCATTGAAATTATAAATTTTCACCAAAGATATTTAAAAAATAAAAAATAAACCTAGTAGTTTAGAAACTACATTCAATTTTCTACAGATTCTATTCTTACATATTTTTTAAATAATATAGATAACTTATTCAAATTTTTATGTCAAGTTACCTAACTCTGATTTTTCTAAATTTTTCACCACTTAAGGGCCTATTTTTTCCATGATGATCCTGCTCATACCCATATTTCAGTTAATTTCTAATAGAGCTAATTTCACTATCCAAATAGCCATCAATATATTTACTATATATAATTTCCCAAAATTCAGAATTTGAATGTAATGAAACTAACCATAATTATCAAATATTTGAAACCAAAATGTAGTACAAAATAATTTTTTTGATAGTAAATGTGTTTTGATAAACCAAATATACCCTTGATATATTGATTTAAATAACAAGGAAAGATCAAACTGGAGACAACAAGATAACATTCATTAATTCACTTCAACAAAAAATTGAAACCATAATTCGACCACCAATTATAACTTCATTTTATTGATCTTCAAAAAGACTTTACAATATGTTTCAAAATTTTGTCCTAACTGACATGTCAAAAAGTGTCTGTTCACTAACCCACTTTTAACATAAATAAAAAAGTCTTAATTATCATTGTTTACATAAGATTGCATAAAAGCAATGAAAGATGAGAAGTGAAGAAAAATGATCAGATGTTGAAGTCCACAACACTCGCAAGATATGGAAATCTGTCACTCATCATAAGGTACCCGTGATCATTCAAATCTAGCAAGGTCCTCTCTCTATGACATTATCTAAAAGGCTTGATACTTCACTACAAGGCCTATTCTTCTGGGGGAGCTAGATATGTCTGTTCCCATTGGTACACCATGTAATCATGAGGCCATTTGTACTCCTAGATTTTTTTTGTGTTGGCCAAGTGACTCTTCCATCTATTGTCTAATAACCCTTTTCTATTTGTGATGAATTTTGAGTATCTAGCATTTAGTGCAATTATTCCATCCAAGGTTAAATTGAGGCGGTGAATATTTATGTTACCATCCTTCTGTAAATTAGTGAGGCATTTGGGAAAATTTTTGCTAAACTCATCTATCCAATCCTTAGAGCCTTTCAGTTGATCACCATCCCTTAGTATCTTAGGCACGAACTACTACTTTAGTGTGTGAAATGAATCCATTATTTCCTTGATCTTTTGCTCTTCTACAAATGTGTATTGAAATTCATCTATGACCATTCAAACCATTTGCTTAGTAGGCTTTAAAGATGTAGTGGCCTCAACACTCCTTTGTAAACTTTCACATAGTCATTAAGGTGTGATATACAGGTTTCCCTTTCTTGAATAAGGGGTCCAATATAGGCACATGATCCTTTATCTGATCAACTGCTTGTGACAAGGAGACATGACATTCATACACATTTTTCAATTTGTCCACAATTAGTTTAAACCTATGCTCCAAGATCTGTTCCAATAACCTAAAGTTTTCTCTTTTTTCTCTTTCCTTTATTTCTTCATTAGTCTTTTTCAACTTCTAAATTTCTTGTTTTAGCACATTTACTTGTTCAATAGTGATTGCACCTATATCAGTCTGGATGGTAGGGGCTAGTATATTGTTAATTATTTGCTTTGGGAAGGACCTGCTCCCTTCAACTTATCTTTCAATTTCACATTTTCTATGACTAACCTATTGACTTCATCATTCAGATCAATATGTGCTTTCTCATATTCTACCAATCTAAGCTCCATAGCTTTAGCCTCATCCATAGAAAACATTGTTGAGTGCATTTTCACAGTAGTTGGCTCTAATGTTGATGTGTCTTGAAGTGTCTTTACCATGGAAATACTTCTCATTTCTTTTACAACATCAATCAATCTTGTTTTTTCTATTCTTTTTTTCTTTGTCCAAAAGGTTAGGGTTTCAGGTCTTGGATTGTAACATGTGCCACTCATTCTCTCATCTGAGTTGAATTTAGAAACCAGCATGTGATCTTAGCTTCTTACTTGATCCAATAAGAATATATTTTTTAATTCTTTCCTAGGAATAATTAGTATATTGCTTTCTAATACCAATTTTCTTGCTTCTTGGGGGCTAAAAATAATTTCATTAATCTTGAGTTCTTCAAGAGTTTGGGAAAAAAATTGGTCATCTTGTGACTCCTCAATTCCAATCTTATTAATTGGAGTCTCTCCTCAATTTTTTTCATTTTCATCTTAAATCAAAAATCCTTAAACTTAAGAGTTTGAATAAATTCATCATCTTCAATAAATCTACCCTTTCATCATCATGCACTTCTTGATCATAATGCCAATGTACATCCACTCTTTCTTCTAGTTTGTGAGTATCAATTGCAAGCTTAGGTGGTGGCTAATAAACTTCATCATCTTTAAAATTCAAAAGTACATTGGCTACCTCTTCAGTATCCCATAATCCTTCACTTATTTCATATTCCACTAAGGGGGCCACTGTTAAAAGGCACAGGACAACTGAGAGGGGGGGTGAATCAGTTGTCACCAAATTCAAATACAAAACTTCAATCACTTATCAACTTCACAACTACGCTAATTTGTTATTAAGTATGAACATGAAATGTAGATAATAGAAAAAAATTCAACACAATGAATGCCAAATTTTACGTGGAAAATCCAATGAGGGAAAAACCACGGTGAGGATTAACTCACAATATAAAGTGATAACAAAACCAAATGCAAGAGGCTCACTACCAAGGGTTGACTGTCTGAATACAAAGGCTCATTTCCTACAGAAAGGACTCACTATCCAATAGGGAGGCTCACTACCTACAAATACAAAAGATAACAAAAAGATCCACCACAACAATTTACACGCATTCACAACCTTGATTAGAAGATTGTAGAAACCTTTAGCTCATTGCATTCAGGAATCTAACACAATAAAGTATTGATGCCTCAACTCAATTTTGCACAAGTCTGCTCTTCACTTGTGGCTTACTTTATTTCTTTGTATAATTTAATCTTTCACAGTTTGACTTGCATTTATACCATCTTCAACCTTAGAAACATTCTCTGAGGTCAACCACATACGCTTATTTTCAAAAATTCAAATTAGGTCGGCAATTCAACATTCCTGAGGTGGAAAGGAATGAGAGTGGACTAATTAAATATTTAACCAAGACCAAAACCAACATCTCAGATCAACCACATAGTTCCTTAATTATTATTTTTTTAATTCTTCATATGAAGTGTAAACACTAGGTCGGCCAAACCTAATGAAAATACAAATGAACATTGAAGTACACACTTCCCAACAAGAAGATAACATGCAGACGATGTAACACACTTCATCATGCATGAGAACACATCTCAAATACCTTAAAATACATTTGCAACCAAGTGTAACCACTTTTGAACAAAACATTTTCCACCAGTCCATCCGGACTATGCAAAAACATACAACTTTGAAACTCACCATTTGAAACACCAAACCACACACATCTTTGCCAGAATCCAAAGAAAATTATTACATGGAATTTCCAGATCCACAAGACCTAAAATGAAATAGTGGAGGACTATAGAGCAGAAACATTTCTCCCAACCCATAGACAAGCAACTTTTTCAAACTAGTTCACACTCTAGTGAACACAAATTTCACACTCCATCAAACCAAAATCTACAAATCAAGAGATGACACCAACAAATCTCTAACAACAAGCCTTTAGATTTGAACAAGCATAGGATCATCACAGAAGAAACAAGGAGCATATACCCGAGCACATTCTGAACACATACATAACTTTGACTTCACTCTTTATTAAATTTCTCAAAAGCACTTGGTAATCCATCATTTCATCACATCTGCAACATCATAAGGATAGCTCCATGTACTCACAACATCTCAACTATACATGCACAATCTGCAACATTCTGAACTATGTTGACATCAATGACAACATTAATGAAAACACCACCAAACCTACTCATACTTGCAACAATCTCCCCCTTTGTCATTTATGGAAACACATTATGTGAAAAACCATCAAAGACAACACTCTCCTTTGTTTTTCTTTATCTTCCAGATCTACACAATATTCTTCTTCTACTATTTTTCACATGAATCTCTCTCCACCTTTGATATCAATGGCAAAGATAAAAATATTTGATCACTCCCCCTTAGGAGTGCACCCATGCAGCTCATATTGCAACAATGAAAACTTTCTACTCCCCCTGCAGAGTAGACCCATTCATCAATCCAGATAAATTAAGAATATGTGGATTCACTAGATTGATGCACCTCCATGTACACCTAGTTTAGAGGGCCAATGATGCCCAACCTCTCCCTAAGATACTCAAAAGTATCCTTCGAAAGAGCCTTAGTAAATATATCTACAATTTGTTCCTTTGTAGACACATACTCCAACCTAACTTTATTCTTCAACACCTTCTCTCTCAGGAAATGATATCTAATAGATATATGTTTTGTTCTTGAGTGCATTACTAGTTTCTTTGAAATGTTTATAGCACTTTTATTGTCATAGAAGATAGGAATAGGCTCATCACTCCAATATCATTCAGTGTTTGCTTCATCCAAAAATCTTGTGTGCAGCAAGATGTTGTAAAAATATACTCTGCTTCTGCAGTGGATAAAGAAACCGAGTCATGTTTCTTACTTAACCATGCAACCAATCTACCACCAAGAAAGAAAACACCTCCACTAGTACTTTTTCTATCATCCACATAACCAACCCAATCTACATTGGTGTAAGCACTTAAAGTCCAATCAGTATCCTTAGGATACCATAAGCTAAAATTTGGTGTGCCTTTAAGATATCTAGATATCCACTTTACAGTTGTAACATGTGCTTCTTTAGGATCTGCTTGAAATCTGACAACTAAACATATTGCATGCATTATATCCAGTCTGGTAGCAGTAAGATACAACATTCCACCAATCATAGATCTGTATTTTCTCTTATCATCTTTACTCATCTTACATCCGGTAACCATAGGAGTACTAACCAGTTTGGAGTCATCCACTCCAAACTTATTTAACAACTCTTTCACATACTTAGATTGTGAAATGAATATCCCCTTATCAGTTTGATTTACTTGTAGAACAAGAAAGAAATTCAACACACCAATCATGGACATTTCAAATTATTTTTACATTTCCTCTGCAAATATCTTACACATACTTTCATTTCCTCCAAAGATGATATCATCAACATATACTACCACTATCAAAATTTTGTTACCTTACATTTTGAAGTAAAGATTGTTGTCAGCAGAGCCTTTGTTGAATCCTTGTGTTAGATATCTATCCAATCTTTCGTACCATGCTCTAGGATCTTGTTTCAGTCCATACAATTCCTTCTTCAACTTACAAACTATATCAAGTTTCTTCTTCTTCAATCTGTTCTTCTTCTTCTTCCTCCTTATTCTCTTCAGGTACCTATCCACATATAGGATCATATGGTTCAACTTCACTTATCTCAATAGGTTTGTGCATATCTTCATCAACTTTCACATTAGCTCTCTCAACAATCTTCCTCCATATTTTATTAAAGCATCTATATGCTTTTCTGGTAGCTGAATATCCAAGGAAACCCCTTCATCAAATCTAGCATCAAACTTCCCAATATTTTCATCATCTCTTTTAATGTAAAATCTGCTTCCAACCACCTTAAAGTATTTCATAGTAGGAGCCTTACCAGTCCATATCTCATAAGAATTATTTGTGTTGTTGCCTATGATCTAAACTCTATTAAGAACATGAATAGAAGTGTGTATTTCCTCTCTCTAGTACACATTAGGTGCATTTGCTTCTTTCATCATGGTTCTTCTAGCTTCATGTATAGTTTGGTTATTTCTCTCAGCCACTCCATTTTGTTGAGGGGTTCTCGGAGCAGAAAAGTGTATCTTTATGCAATGCTCTTCACAAAATGCATTAAACTCACTAGAAGTGAATTGTCCACCTCTATCAAATCTCAAACATTTGATTCTTAGGTTCAGTTCATTTTCTACTCTTTCTATGAACACTTTAAACCTATCCAGAGCCTAATTATTTTCTCTAATAAAAGCAACCCATGTCATTTGAGAATAATCATCAATAAGGATCATTAAATACCTATCACCATTTAGGATTCCTATTCTAGTAGGACCACAAAGGTCTATCTGAATTAATTCTAGTATTCCGGTAGTAGTTTGCTTTTTTCCTTTGAAAATACATCTTGTCTATTTCCCTAACCGACAACTTCTGCAAATAGTATTAGTAAGCTTTATGATTTTAGGCAGACCTCAGACAACATCTCTTGAACTAATCCTGACTAGATTATCAAAGTTTACATGTCCCATTCTCTGGTGCCATATCCAACTTTCATTAACGTGAGATACCAGGCACTGACCATCAACACCCTTAAGTTGATTGATGTTTCCATGAGTTCTCCTTCCTGCATCAACCATATCTCCAGATCCTTTTTTGATCTCATGGGTATTATCCTAAAACACAAGTTTGAAACCTTGCTACACATATATCCAACACTCAAAAGGTTATGCCTTAGGCCCTTTACATAATATACATCATCAATGCTATGAATTCCATCCAAACTAATTGTACCTTTCCCAACAATATTTTCTCCAAAATCATCACCAAACATGACCAAACCACCATTATACTCTTCAAGTTTAGTGAACTTACTTTTATCTCTGATCATGTGATTAGAACATCCATTGTCAATCACCCAATAGTCTTCATCCTATCTAGCATGAAAGGCAGTGACCAAAGTACCTTCCATCTCATCCTTCTCGTTCTATGAATCACCTTTTCTTGTACATTTTCTAGAGTTACCAATCACAGGTGTACTCTCCAAAGCTAAGAACAAGCACTCACTATCATCACCCTCATAATCATATTCATCATCAGATATTCCAACTTCTTCTCTAACATAATACAACTTTTTGTATTTCTTATCCTTTCTATCTTTATGATCTCAGTTCTTCTTTGTTGGCATATGGCTTTGAAAGATCATTTTTGGCTACTTGTATTGTCATTGATGGGAACTGGAGTTAGTAGTATGGTCCATAGTGTTAGTATTGCTCCTACCGGCAAGGGAAGTAAGACCAACAGAAAGAATGAAGAACAGGACATCTGGCTGACAAGCTAATCTGATCACTTCACCAGATCATTATTTTGTGGTGTGGATCTCCAGGAAAGTCTTCCTAGCATGTGTACTTGTAGATAAGGAAATTCAATTAGCAGGTTTATTGAAAACAACAAACTAATTAAATTCTATCAAGCACCATGAAGCACAAACTAGTATGGAAATGCAAACTGATTCTCAAACTAGATTTGATTGACCTCCATGGCTCTTCTCCACTTGCATGAGAATGCAAGATTTTGAAGGGTTGACAATGGAGGAATGTTGGATGCTCATTCCTGCAACATAATGACTTGACAATGAAAATGGAAAATGGAGAGAATGATAGATAGAGATGGAAGATTGATTTTGGCAGAGTCTGCATGCTAGATGAATCAACCTCCTAAATGGATTGTGAGAGGCCAAATTTATAGAGCCGTGATGTTGATGAAGATAAGATTTGACAAGATTCAATAAGGATTTGATTTTTGACAAAAGAGGAAATACAACGAGATGAGATAAGATGTCAAAAAGATAGAAATATTTCATTTCTTGTTTTAAAGGAAATAAATCTTGAAAAAGACGAGAAGGATAATTGATGAATTATCTAATTAAATAAATTAATTAGATACACATGAGTTTCAATTTTGGAAAGAAAGCGAGATCTTTTTAGGATTTTATTAATTAAATAAATATTTGATTTATTTAATTAATGTTGGATTTATGATTTCATTAATTAAATAACATAAATTATTTAATTAATATTAGAAGAATGAATAGAAAGGATTTAATTAATTAAATAATATAAATTATTTAATTAACATTAGAGGAATGAATGGATTATGCATAGGAAGGGAGTAAATGAAATTAGTCAAATAAATAAGATTTATTTAACTAATTAGATGATGACATGGGTACCTAGGGAAAAACATGCTACAAGATGCCTAAATGATGTAATGTTGGGACTAGGTATCATAAGAGGACATTTTTAGGTGTCTACATTTTTCCCCTCTTTGAGATGATGTTTGAGATGATGAGATTTGCATCGAGTAACATCATTTCAAAGAAAATAAGGTATGGATAGAGGAAAATGGATGATGATAGAAAGATAGGATGATGGAATGATGATGCCCCCTCGAGAGGATAGGCGGGTTGGACGAACACGGGTAGGCTCTCAAAATGAAAGGGATGGGTTAAGAACGAAAGACGAAGGAATGGATAGAGGAAGTGAAGGATGCCTTATGCTGTAATGAAAGTGAGCAACCATGATGTTTGATTTAGCACAAGATGTTATGCACCAAGGTATAAGGACCAAGGTGATGATGTGTCTTGTGCCCCAGCGTAATACAACCTTGTCTAGATACAAGCTATGAATATTAGTTGGAATAAGTCATATTTTATGCAAATTCAAGAAAAAAATGATAACACACACAAGCAATCAAGCAAGCATGCACAAATGATACAAAAACAAACAAGGTATTGCCCCTGTCAAGTTGTAAACCGATGAGTAAGTGATTGATTGATTGATGATGATAGTGTTGTCATTATGGGGAACAACATATCCCTAGATCAACACAAGGATGACTAATAATTGACTGATTGAATTTCATTGATTGGGTTTACAACAAGATTAGGATCAAGACCAAAGGATGTGATTGGATAATTTGGAAAGATTGATTGACTTGATTCGTATGGATTAAGGATTGACTTGCATTTGGATTATTGCTTGGATTGATTTGATTGAGTTGATTGGATGAAATAATTTGGTTTGATTTTATTGCTTGGATTTTTGTTGGCTGTTTGATTTTTTTGGATTTTTGACATTTTATGATTTTTTTGGCTTTTTGAAATGTTTTGATTTTTCTAGAATTTTGAAATGTTTTGATATTTTTTTGAACTTTTTTTGAAATGTTTTGATTTTTTGACTTTTGAAATGTTTTATTTTTTGTCTTTTGTCGAGTATTTGATTTTTTTCCTTTGTCGAGTATTTGATTAGGTCTTTCTTTAGGACATTTTTCTATTTTAGGGCTTCTTGAGGACATTTTATGATGTTTTTGTCTTTTTAGGACATTTTATGATGTTTTTGTCTTTTTTTAGGACATTTTATGATGTTTTTGTCTTTTTTCAGGATATTTTATGATGTTTTTGTCTTTTTTCTAGACACTTTATGATGTTTTTGTCTTTTTGAATGATTTAAGAGGATAACGAAAAATGCATGTGACTGATGCCTACACATGAGAATCCAAGGACAAACATGATTGTGCCCCTAGTCAAGCTGAATACCAATTGACAGGTGATGATAATATTGTTTGACATGGGAAGGATGCATCCCAAAACAACGTGATGATGACGATAATGTGACGAAAGTATTGAGGTCTACAGCCGGGCCAGGAACAAAGTCAAGTAATATTTTGGATAATGTGCTTGTATGGATTAGACTTGTTGAATTTGGAATGACTTAGTTAGGACTAAAAGGGATGATGGAGTATCCTTAGACTGTTTGACAAGGGAAATCCAAGATAGGTGACAAACATCAAAGGATGAGAGGTGGCCTTGGTAAAAGACAGGATACATGAGACTAAGGGAATTGTCATATGATATTCACAGACTATGTCTCATAAGGATAATGAGGTTATGAAAGTAATGACATGACATTTCATAGATAATGTATGACCAAAGGATAGGCATGTCAAAAAAATTCCCAAAACATGATTTAGGTGTGTTTTTTTTATGTCAAGACCCAAGGTAGGTGGGCCAAATGCATGGAAATGATAGGGCTTAGATGGAAGTAAATTTCATGAGGAAAGCATGGGAAATGAGATGACTTGCCCCCAAGTGTAAAAGTCCACATAGATGATTTATTTTACACATGATGCCTATTTTCCAAGTTTTCATCATGGTACTTATCCAGGGTGCCTGTTTGCCAGGTTTTCACCATTGGATGAACTTTTTCTCTTTACTATTTTCTTGACTTTTTGATTTTTTTGGTGTCACCAAAACATCAATTTGCCAGGTTTTCATCAGGGTGACGATGTTTTACATTTTCAATTTTGTATTTCTGATTTTGTGGATAGCCTGGATGCTTTAGATGACCACTGATTGTTTTAAATCCACTGACGGTGCCGATGTAGAGACTGGTGCCATGATATGCCAATAATGACCTTGCGGAAGGAGTTGTCTTGTTAGGATCATAGTGCTTGCATACAACTAATCAATGTCATTGTGATCCTCTCTAATACTAGAGTTGGCCTTATCATAATACACACATCGCGATAGAGTGCCATGAGATTCCTTATGGTAAAGAGTTGTTGCCAAGATGTGATAAATGTGTGATGTGGGATTATGACGAATGATGGTAGATGTGGAAAGGTTGTTTGGACATTTGGATGAATCACTTTTTATTTTCCAAACTTGGGATGGTGGATGACGGATTTTGGAATTTTGATTGGGACGATGTTTGGAACCAACACTTTTATATGCCTTGCTTGATGACTATTTTGAAGGAGGTGGACATCTATTATATGCAGGAGTCCTATTTGCTTGTGGCTCCACATTGTAATTAACTTTTCCTTTTGACATATTTTCTTTGCTTGATCCACTTTCCTTTGGGATCCATTTTAATTTCATTTGTCCACTTGTCTTTTTGTCTGATTTGATGGCCTTTGACATTTGATTTTTGACTTTGTAAGACTTCTTTTTTTGCTGGTTCCAAAGGGAAGGTTTAAGATGTTGAGAATGACAGTTTATGGTGTGGGTGGATGGGGTGTTGGTAGCAATCTTATGACAAGGATTTCTCATGGACTGTATTTTAACATTTGTATCTAACAAGGCTGCACCCATTATCGAGGAGGTTCCACTTACATCATTTGATTTTCTAATTGAAGAATAGCCAAGACCTTGATGTCTGTAATTTTCTTGGAGTTGTATTGGTTCTTGAATGCCTTGCTCATGTATGCCTAGTCCTTTGCCTTGATATTGCATGCTTTGATAAAAAAATTTGCGATGGGGTATTTATTGTTTTGAAAGAAAGATGCTAACCCATCATGATGTATGTGGACACTGTTACCTAGAATGTTTTCGTCTGCAAGGAAGCCTGCGCTGACAAAGATAGATGACCCTAGTTGATAAAGTGTCTTAGCTTCATTGTCATGTTGGACATATTTTTGACTGATATCTTTGGTCTGCTCTTGTGACATGTCAAGTTTAGATGATTCCATTGGTGCATCCAAGTAGATGTCGAAGCCATCGTTATGGCCAGTGTCCTAAAGTCCAATAAATTTAGCTATAGCTCGATCATTTGAAAATATGTCCATAATGGAAGACTCTTGTTCTTGAGGAATATCGTCTATGTGTTTCATGGAGGCAAGTGTCTCATTTTGGAAAGTATCAATAGTTGAGGCTTGTATAGGGTTGGTAAGTGTTTGATCATGAATGGCGTAAAATTCAAGGAGTAGATCATTTTGAACTTCTTGGTCAATGGTAGGGTCTTGGTCAAAGATGGGGTTGTCGTGGATGATATAATTGGGATTGAAAGCTTTGTTAAGGGTACGTGTAGTTTGGATGTCATGATTGTCTTGAAGGACTTCTTGAATGGACTTTAAGATAGGGTCATGGGATGGACTACCTTGTTCTTGACATGAGGGTGATGTTATAATGTCATGCTTTGGGCTTTCATTTTGACATTTATCCTCAAGTTTAGACAATGGGATTTGACTTTGGACTATGATAGAATTTTCATGATTGAATGTGCCTTGTGAGGGAGTGACTTGAAAAGGATTAATGGATTAAGGACTAGGATAAGACATGAGGACTTAGACTGGACTAGTATGTGAAGGACTAGGATATGACATGGATACCTAGACTGGATTGGTGTGTGAAGGAATAAGATAGGACATGGAGACTTGTACTGGACTAGTATGTGATAGTATAGGATATAACATAGAGACTTGGACTGGATTGGTTGGTGACGGTATAGGATATGACATGGAGACTTGGACTAGATTAGTTTGTGACATCATAGGATATGACATGGGGACTTGGACTGGATTAATTAGTGACATCATAGGTTATGACATGAGGATTTGAACTAGATTGGTGTAAGGTTGACTAAAATGGGACTTGGAGACTTGGATAAAATCGATATGGTATGATGTGGGGATGTGACATGAGTTGGTAGATGGTTGATAAGGCATGTAGACTTGGATGGGATTGATAGGTGAAGGACTAGCATATGACATGGAGACTTGAAATGGACTAGTGGACAGTTGGTTTCCCTTTTCAAAGTTAGGATAAGGCTGCTTAATGGATGTTTGTTGTGGACTAATGTCATGGATGGTGTTAAGTGACTTTTGGTAGTGAGGGTAGATGGACGGAGGACTAGGACTCATGGATTGTTGGTACAAAGGACACTGATTTTCGGTTTGGAGGAATTGTCTCTTAAAGTCGAAGGATTGTTGGTAATGACCTTTACAAAGTAACTAGTATTCAACTTTACTAGCAAGCCTATCAATATTTTGTTTAAGGGAAGACAAGGTGGTGGATGTCATGATGTTGTTTAAAAAGGATGTTAAATGCAAAGTGATAATGACACTTGTCTAAGGGAAATGATGAATGCAAGATGAGGAGGTTGTCAAAGCCAAAGTGTCAAATGAGGACTAAGATGATAATGTTGAATAAGGAGATGATTAATGTAGAGTCTAGGATCAAAATGACAACTAGGATGGACAATATGAATGTGAAGTCTAAGTGCAAAGTGAGGACTAAGTTTGGAAAATATTTGGAGAAAAGTTTTGCTTAACCACTCTATGCTTGACTTATGTTTCAATTTTGGTTATCAAAAGGACTTGCTAAGGGGACTAAGTAACAAGGTCAAAATGATGAGTGAGCCTTCCTAACTAGATTGTTGAGTTAGAGGTTCTCATAAAAAGGACAATGACCAAAAAGAGGAATAATGACTATGTCCCAAGATACCCTAATTTTGAAAACAATGGTTTTTTGCAAAGCGAGGAGATTTGGCCTAATCCAAAGTTTTCCAAGATGAATCCTAAGGGAAAAATGACGATTATGATGCCTAGGAAATGCAACTAAAATATGGAAATTTTAAACCTATGGTTAAAGTGCAAGCTAATGAATGCAAATGATGGACGTTTTGAGCAATTTCAATTATGGTTTCTGACAAAGACTTTTGAAAAAGATGTTTAACAGTAGGCTAAGATGTTTGGACTCAGATTCTGGTCTTAAAATAGGGTTTACTTTGTTGACAGGCAAATGCGTCGTTACAAGCAGCAAATGTGTTGCATCTATCAAATATGGCTCTGGGAATGGCGAATGCGGTTTAGTTTTGCAAATGAAGTGTTAAAGAAGTCAGATGCGGTTCAGTATTTCAAATGTAGCTTTACAAAATGCGAATGCGGTTTAAGATAGGAAAATGCAGTTTTTGGAGAATCAAATGTAGTTTGTTAGAGCAGATGCATTGCAAAGTTTGTCAAATGCGGTGCGATAGAGCGAATGCGGTTTGACAGATGTGTCTTAGGATGCTAAAAAGTTAATTTTCTGATGTTGTGGTTAAAAACCCAAATTGTTGAAAGTTTAACTGTCTGTTTTGAGATGTTGGAGTGTTGTTTGTTTTGTTTGAGTAACCAACAAACACTTGGCAAGCACGATATTTTGAAAAGTAAAAAAACACACAAGAGAGAAAATACGATCCTAGGTTAGGCCATGACAGTATTCGCTAGACTCCACATGGGTTTCCCCAGCCACATATTAGTAGCGTGTGAATCCAAAAGCTTGGTTGCACAGGCTCCCCCTTACAGTGCACTCTCTTCTTAGGCCAACCAAGCTTCCAACCCCCATGAAACTCCCATGGTAGATTGATCACCTCTACTAAATACCGTGAAGACGTGGAAGGATTCACACCGACCGGTGTTGTACTAGCAAATAGAAGGTTTTGGGCTTACTACATAAGATTTTTTAATTCGAGACCCCTGTTTGAGTGGCCATACATGGGGCAAGAGATTAATCACCTATTAGGTGGCACTCCAGCCTAAAGAGGTTAAGCTAGATAGGGATTATGGGAGTACAACTCTATCCGTATGACACATCTGCACTCATAATCTTAGGTTTTCCCTTAAGATTCAAATTTATATACCGGTCAGGGGTAGCTTGGCTTTAGCTTCATTGCCAGCTTGAGTCCCGTTGGGGTGATGAAATCCCCAAGCAAACCTAATTTCTAGAGTCAATAACCATTTCTCATACACCCAGGATCACACAAGTGTGCAAGGGGAGAGGATACTATGATTATTGAGTCAGGGTTACACAGACATAAAGTGGGTCTAGCTTTCTAATCACCTAGTTTGCATAGGGTGAGAGCATTTTCACCTACCTCTTTCAAACACAATAAAAAATGAAAGACATTTCCATTTTAAATGCACCAAAAAGAAATGTATTTTAATCTAATAAAAAATACAAACACGAAGTTTAGAAATGAGTCTTCGGTATTCGATCCTGCAAAACACTTGTTAGTAGTTTTAGCAACTAGTCTTTGACTCACAAAAAGTAACTGCCACATGCTACAAACAAAAATTAGTAACACAAAAAAATTATGCTAGGAAAGGACACCAAAATGTCAAAAAATACAAAAAATAGAAAATAGAGACAAAAAAAAAGAATGCAAAATAGAGAATGACAAAAAACAAAAAGCCAAAGGGAAGAAAAATTCACCAAGCAGATGCATCGCAGCAGAGTGAATGCGTCAAGGTCTAAGAGGAAGATGTGTCACGTTTCTATCGAATGTGGTGTTTCATATTGCGTATGTGTCGCCACAAAGTCATTCCATTGTTTAGTTTATCGAATGCGTCACGACATATCAGATGCGGCTCGAGAAATCTCAAATGCGTCGTTATGTACCTATTCCTACAAAAATACGTAAAACACAAAAAAAAACCTTACAAAGACCAAAAACATCAAAAAAAGTCCTAAAAAAAAAGACCAAAAACATCGTAAAACATCCTAAAGAAAGACCTAAAAATTGAAAAACGTCCTGAAGAAACCCCAACAAAGTCACAATGTCTAGACAATGAAAACACAAAGTCATATCTTGTCAAGTCCGTCATGTCAATCAATCAGTCTTTGTCATTTGTCCGAACTACATTATCTTTGCACATTTTCTACGTAGGAAAGACTCGTATTTGAGTCCCTGAGACACTAGACCAGTCCTTTAGGTTTTTCAAAATAAAATCATGGCGCAATCTTTGGTCATCAAGACAAAGTCATTGGTCGTGTTGAACTATGAGGTCTCTGAGTGCATGACATAGGCAAGGCCATCTGTTGATGAGCCTCCG
This sequence comes from Sequoia sempervirens, assembly GCA_007258455.2. Classification (NCBI taxonomy): domain Eukaryota; kingdom Viridiplantae; phylum Streptophyta; class Pinopsida; order Cupressales; family Cupressaceae; genus Sequoia; species Sequoia sempervirens. Next base: position 36,794,263 of record VDFB02000015.1, read on the forward strand.
AGGCTGCACTAGGTCAGTCCATTAGGATTCATGGCATTACATTGGTACACATGTCAAAAGTATTCAAGCCAAAACAAATCATTTTCCAAATGGGAAAACTACTAAAACAAAGTATGGAAATCATTTATTCAAACATGACAATCACATCAACATGTTGAAAAAAAAAATTGACATAAAGCCAACACAAGTCAAACTCAATCAAATCAAGTCAAATGATAAGAACCTGTCAAACTGTCAACTCTCAGTTATCTTTCAGATGTGTCCTTTTGAAGAATAGCCTCTGTCATTCATGCCTTACAATGTGTCCTTCCTAGGCATCGTCAATGTCATTCGAGATTTGAGGGATCCTCTTGACATCTAAGGATCACTCCTCTCGACATCAGTATTCTTCAGATGTGTCCTTCTGAAGAACAAACTTTGTCATTTAAGCCTTAGGATGTGTCATGCCTAGGCATCATCACCATCCATGTCATCTAGCATTTTGAGGGATCCTTTTGACATTTAAGGGATCAAACCTCTCGACATCAACATTATTCAGGATGTGTCCTTCCTGAATTCGACAATCTTCAACATTTGTCATATTGGCATCATCAAAACCTTGACACCCTAGCATCTCGACATCATCAAACCTGACATCTTGACATTAAAACACTTGGCAAACACTTGGTACTTGTCTTTGGCTTTTTCATCATGTTACTAGTTTTTTAGCGAGATCTTGACAACAAGATTTAGAGAAGCAGCGACGTATCATGACGTTTGTCTTGTCTTTTGACACTCATGTTACTAGTTTCTTAGCGATGTCCTGACAACAGGATTTAGAAAAGCAGCGACGTATCATGATTTTCTTGTCTTTGGCTTTTTCATCATGTTACTAGTTTTTCAGCGAGGTCCTGACAGCAGGATTTAGAAAAGCAGTGACGTATCATGATGATTGTCTTGTCTTGTCTTTTTGATAGTCATGTTACTAGTTTTTTAGTGAGGTCCTGACAACAGGATTTAGAAAAGAAGTGACGTATCATGATTGTCTTATCTTGTCTTTGGATTTTTCATCATGTTACTAGTTTTTCATTGAAATCTTGACAACATGATTTAGAAAAACAACAACGAATCATGATAAGGGTTCTATTTTTTATTTTGGAAATCATGCTACTAGTTTCTCAAGGATGTCCTAACATCAAGATTTAGAGGAGCAACGACATTTCATGACTTCTCTTTCTTGTCTTTTTCTGCTTGTGGTTGATTGCGACAAAAGGACAAGCAATTGTGCTCTTAGTATGAGTCATGATCATCCTTGTCTATGACTGTTTGTCTTATGTGATGGTACAACCTTGCACACCTTGATCTATGTCATATCATGGTGTTTGTTGGCCATTACAATAATCTTCCCAATGATGATTAAGAGAAATAAATATTAAAGTCCTATGGTAATATGTTGAAGGATTTGGTCTAGGAACTCACATGCATCTCCTTTTGTCCTGTCATTTTCTCTCACTCATCTCATATAGGCATTGCATCCATATCATCATCCATATCTTTTGCACTAACATTTCTTTGTCTCTTCATATTCTAGTCTTCTCATCAATTTCGAGAGCTCACTCCTATTCTTGGAACCCAACTGTCCTCTCGAGGGGGCATACCACAACCCTGCCTCATCATTCTTCCTCATCCTATTTTGCACTCGGGTATATTTTTGACTTATTTTCTTTGTCACAATGTGACAAGCGGCATTATGACAAAGTGGGGCAAAATGTAGACACATAAAAATGACCTAGGCCCGCAAGCTCTATTTTTACCACTTTCGTCCTAGCATAATTGTGACATTTAATTATGTCCTTGGTCCACTTTCCACTGCTAATAAAAATAATTGATTATTATTTAATTAATTCATGTCTCTTTTATTCTTCATGATTATTAAATAAATAAATTATATTTATTTATTCAATACGTCACTAAGGGTCTATTATCCTCTTATAATTAAATAAATTTCTTAATTTATTTAATTACCTTTATTCATTTATGTCTTCTCAATTATTAAATAAATGAATTTTATTTATTTATTTAGTATGTCACTAATTTTTATAATTAAATGAATTTATTAATTTATTTAATTATTGGTCATAATCCTCTAAATTAAATAATTATCTTTAATTATTTAATTGCTAATTTTAACGTTTCTCTCATTTTAAATAAATGAAATTATTTAAAATGATATCACATTTTTAACTGTCAGTTCATTTTGGTAAATAATCTAAAAAAAGATTATTTATTATCACGCAAAATTCATATTTTCAATTAATTTAATTCAAAAAGGTAATCTTCTTCCAAAAATCAAGTAATTGAGCAAATTATTGATTTTCCAAATCTTCTTTTTCAGTCCAACTCTTATCTTCTTGATTTTTCAAATCTCATAAATCAAGCAGTCTTTATCTACTTGATTTTCAAAAATCTCTATCTTTTTGGCTAATTATCACATTTATTCTCAACCGCTGATTTGATTTTATCAAATGACATCTTGGCCACTCATTTAACAATCTTTCCCTAACCCTAATTAGGGATTGTCACATGAAATCTCATCCATTGATTTTAGGCTTTGTCAACTTTCAATCTCGTTCGTCCGCTCAAAATTGGATTTTCTATAAAAAGTCAATTTTTCTCACATTTTTTACACCACTTCATTATTATAGACATTCATGCTTAGAATTTAACTTGCATTTAGCTTATTTAATTTGATTATTTTGTCATAGGCATAGTCATTGTTTGTCATTTTCAAATCCTTCAAAGCTTGTTTAGGACATTGTCATAGTCGAATTGCTCACACACTCGATCTAAGGGCAACAATCAACAAGTTAGAAGGTGCTATGGAGATGAATCATGGAAGCTTCGAGGAGTAATTGGTATAATCTTTCTTGTATTTTCTTTCATTGTGCTTTATAGTTCTTTGGGTTTATGCTTATTGATCTAATCATGCTAACACAATCTAACCTAAAAGTTACCCATTGATATAGTACTATCCTACTAGTGAGTTTTGTGGTGTTACATTAGTCAGAGTTCGAGTTAAGAGGTTTAGCAGTATGGTCATGGTTTATTCTCTCATCATGGCCGACATGTTTTATATGGCGTATCGTGGATGTATGTGGAGTATGTATTTAGTTATTTCTTATGTTTTGAACTTCGTTTTGGGTCCCTACTAAATTCTAGCCAACTTGTGAGGGTACGGATCAACTCTAATTAATGATTTGAGCCGACATAAGCAAGAATATTATATTTTGATGTGAAGCCAACATACAATGAATCCCTGATTAGTGGGTATATAAAAGAGATCAAAAAATCATTTTGGTGTGTGTGAAGTAGTTGTGAAAAAGATAGAAGTGTATGTGTAGAAGAGAGCGAAAATGGATAGATCAGTTATTTTAGGGTAGAAAAGGTTTTGTATGTTGAGCAGAATAGAGCAGAGTAGGGAAAAATTGTGAACTGGATAGAAAGATCTAGAATCTAATTGTGCGCTTAATTGGAACTAAATCCAAGTATTTGTAGATGCTACTCTCTCAGTTCAAGATTTTGTTGTAATTTCAATTATACTTTGTAAGGAAGTGAGCATTTCTCTCTTTTGAGTAGCGAGCTCTAGGCAGTGTGCCTTAATGCAAGTGCATTCCCCTTTTATCATACTTTTAACAAAGTATACTTTGTGGATTAATCTCCACCGTGGTTTTTCCCCTAACAAGGTTTCCACATAAAAATCATGTTGTTATGGTGCTCTTCAATGTGATTGCATGTTTCTTTCTGTTTATGTGTTGTGAATGTTATTGAAGGTTTAATTATTGTTGTTGATGGTTTAAGATCTTATTTGAAAATTAAATATTATGGAACACTGATTTACCCCACCCCCCTCTCAGTGTTTCTAGTGTCCAACATTCTTATTTACAACTCTATTCAAACATCTTGAAGCATAATGACCAATATTACCACAACTAAAACATTTAAAGGGAAACATACCTTTATACTTACCGGTACCTTTCTTCAACTTCCTGGTATAGTTCACTTCTAACTCATCTAAACCATCACTATTTGAATCATTTTCAATATTTGTTGCTTTAAATGTCATTTCTATCTTTTTCTCTTTCTTTCCAAACTTTCTCATCTCAAATGTAGTCAAGGTGCCAAATAGCTCTTCTTTAGTATGGGTATGCGCAGGATCATCATGGAAAAAATAGACCCTTAAGTGGTGAAAAATTCAAAAAAATCAGAGTTAGGAAACTTGACGTAAAAATTTGAATAAGTTATCTATATTATTTCAAAAATATGTAAGAATAGAATTTGTAGAAAATTGAATGTAGTTTCTAAACTTCTAGGTTTATTTTTTTAAAACTATTTGGTGAAAATTTGAAATTTCAATGTAATAGTACTTAAATTTCGTGGAAAATAAGAAGTAGGTGTTTGTCCAATTAACCTAACTACATAAAATGATAATATTTTTTTTATAAGATTTTAGATATAAGTAGACTCCTGTCTTGATGTGATGCATATTTTTTGTAATTTTTTTCCAAGTAAATAATTAATTATTAATTTTTTATTAATTTTTGTAAAAAATATAAAAACTCATATGTCTGACCACCTTAACTTGGTCAAAACTTCATGAAATTCAATTTTTTATTTTTAATCCTATAGTATGTGAAGCATAGAATGTGACACATATTTCAAATTTTAAAAATGTGATATCATTTGAAAGCTATAGATGTTTTTCAATTAGCCTATCAATCAGGACTTTAGTCGTAATTCAAATAGAAAATGAATAATAATTATTTACTAAATTCAAAGTAAAGCATAATTTACATTGGTGGAAAGCTAAGAATCTTCTTTAAAAACCCTTTTTGTTTCAACAATTTTGGGTAAAAAAAAGTTGTCAGCCACATACCCATCATATCACCACTTTTTGACCCATCATGATCCTGCACATACCCATATATTTCTTATGATCAAATGTTTCCTCAATAACTGAAACCTTGTCACTGTAACATTCTGGTAGGGCCATTAGAATCTTCTAAATTATATATTCATCAGTAAGAGTACCCCCTTGATTTCTAACTTCATTTTCTGCCAGATCAATCCTCTAAAAATAACTTGCAATATCTTCTCCTTCCATTTTCATATTCTCCTATCTACATTTTTCCTTCAACTTCTTTGTCAATTTCACTCTATTTCCTTTGTAAAGATCTTCAAACTTCTTCAAAACTTCATAATCAGTTCCAAAAGAAATAAATTTTATTTTCTCAATCTTAGATAAAGCACTATAAATAGCATACCTCACTTTTTCATTCTCCTCATAAGCAGAAGCCTCATCTGTAGTAGTAGGACCACTTTCTAGAGCAACATGCTTCGTTTCAACAGCCTTCCAGGTCTTGTAACCAAGAGAGATAATATATCATCTCATCTGCACTTTCCAGTCACTATAATTATATCCATCAAACATAGGGATCACCAACTTATGTGCCATCAGATCTTCCTTAAGCAGTTAAGCTCTACACCAAGGAACCAAAGCTCTGATACCAATTGTTAAAAAGTGTAGAACAACTAAGAGGGGGATGAGTAAGTTGTCACCAAATTTAAATGAAAAACTTATATCACTTATCAACTTCATAACTACACTAATTTGTTATTAAGTATGAACATGAAATGCAGACAACATGAAGAAAAATGAACACAATGAACACTAGATTTTACGTGGAAAACCCAATAAGGGAAAAACCACGGTGAGGATTAATTCACAATATAAAGTGATAGAAAAATTGAATACAAGAGGTTCACTACCAAGGGCTCACTACCCAAATACAAAGGCTCATTTCCTACAAAAAGGACTCACTATCCAACAGGGAGGCTCACTACCTACAAATACAAAAGATAACAAAAAGATCCACCATAGCAATTTACACACAACTACTTCCTTGATTAGAAGATTGTAGAAACCTTCAACTCACTACTTTAAGGAATCTAACACAATAAAGTATTGTTTCCTCTACTCACTTTCACACAACTCTGCTCTTCACTTGTGGCTTACTTTGTTACTTTGTATAATTTAATCATTCGCAACTCAACTTGCATTTATACCATCTTATACCTTAGAAACATTCTCCAAGGTTGACCACATACACTTCTTTTCAAAAATTCAAATTAGGTTGGAAACTCAACATTCCTGCAGTGGAAAGGAATGAGAGTGGACTAATTAAATATTTAACCAAGACCAAAAGAAACGTCTCAGATCAACCGCATGCTTCCTTAATTTTTTTTTTAATTCTTCATATGAAGTATAAACACTAGGTCAGCCAAACCTAATCAAAACACAAATGAACATTGAAGTACACACTTCCCAACAAGAAGATAACATGCGAATGACATAACACACTTCATCATGCACAAGAACACATCTCAGATACCTTTAGATACAATTGCAATAAGTGTAACCACTTTCAAACATAAAACATTTTCCACCAGTCCATACAGATTGTGCAAACACATACAGCTCTGAAACTCATCTTCCAAATCACCAAACCATGCATATCTCTGCTAGAACCCATATAACATTATTAAAAGGAATATTCCATATCCACAAGACTTGAAATGAGACAACAGAGGACTACGAAGCAGAAACATTTCTCCCAACCCATAAACAAGCAACTCTATCAAACCAGTTCACACAACGGTGAACACAACTTTCACACTCCATCAAACCAAAATCTAAATTTCAAGATATGACACCAAAAAATCTCCAACAACAACCCTTCAGATCTGCACAAGAATAAGATCAAAACGGAAGAAACGTGGAGCACATACCAGAGCACATTTTGAACACATACATAACTTTGACTTCACTCTTTATTAATTTTCTCAAAAGCACTTGGTAACCCATCATTTTAGCACATCTACAACATCATAAGGATAGCTCCATGTACTCACAACATCTCAACTATACATGCACAATCTACAACATTCTGAACTATGTTGACATCAATGACAACATTAATGACAACACCACCAAACCTGCTCATACTTGCAATAGCCACTCCATGTGTCTTCTGCCTTTTAGGAATTGGTTGCTTAGGGGATGCTTCTAATTGTATTATGGTAGTATCTAGTAGGGGATCTATGATTACAATACCACTTGGTTTGATGGGAAGCTTGGAGGGTTTTGAAGATTGACCCTTGGGTTTCTTTTCTGGTTCAATATATAATCTTTCAAAGTTGTCAATTATTGTGTTCATCCTTTTGATATGATCCTTTTCTTCAACATAGAATCCTTGGAATCTAGTTTCCCTTTTCTTCTTCTCTTCCTCAAGCTTCTTTATGATTTCCCACTTTCTCTTCCTCTAAAAATATTCATCAGGTGTAAATCAATTTCTTATTACATCTTCTTTGTAATCCATTACATGGGTAATCCCAGCTTTAGTGAGAAGTGTTTGCTTTAATGAATACCCCATCTTCAAATAGTTCTACAGTTCTTCAAAATTAATATTCCCTTCAAGATCAAATACCCTTTCTCCTCGTGACTTCAATGAATACCCCATCTTCAAATAGTTCTATAGTTCTTCAAGAGTGTCAGACCCTACATATAGCTCCTCATATTTAGTTAGGTTAGGGAGGAATGTCCCCTTTTTCTATTTTTTCATAGCATTCTGATCCATCCATAAAATTTTCCACATAAATTCTAAAAATACAATTCGAATAGAAACAAATTTGGGTAAAATATTTGGGGCTTGAGGACACCCATGGACAATTATTACTGTTTGGTCTGCTAAGAAGAACCAGTCACTAAAATTGTGAGTGTGTCCCTACTCTAGCTTCAATGCTAAAGGTCTTAATACTTGCATGATTTTATTAGGAAATCTTGGTGAAATATGAACAAGAGAGGCCATGACCTTTACTATGAAATCATCATGAAATATTACATAATCACTATTTTTACATCTACTATCCCAGATGTAACACCAGTTTTGTACAGGAAAATTATCCCCTTCTTCATGAGTCGTTCCCAAACACATTTTTTTAGTCCATTTGTTTCTATTTTGGTACAATATTAAATGACACAACACAGAGTATTTCCTGAAAGTGATGGGAGCTAAGTTCACTCTTGCAAAAATCCCTCATGTATCCCTTTCTCAATTTTAGCAGCAAATTCATACTCAATGTTGATTTCAATATTTTTTATCTTCATTTCCATCATCAGGAGATAGGTTGGCATCCTCTCTTCAACATCTATTCCAAGCACTTGGTACAAATCAAAATAAGTTCTTTTGAAATATAATTAGAAATCTGCTATGGAAAATATCTCAATTTGGGAGAGGGAGATAGGTATCCTCCTATTGTTTACACCCCTTTTTCATGTGTAAAGGAATTTCATCACTCCTATAAGTTTTTCTCAATCTCCTATGATCCTCCTCACTTTTTTCTAAGTTGATCTTAGTGATAGCTTGCTTGTTTAACATAAAACACTCTATAATTGCTTCTTTAGTCAGCACCACTAATGGTGAACCATCTGGAATTCTTATAGTCTTAGTAGCTAGGTGATAATATTGTGCCAATACTTTAATAAAATCAACATCTATGAAGACATTTGGGACTATTAATTTGGCCAAATCTAAGGTCCAAGGATTCAAAATTGGAATCTTGTATTCCCTTCTTTCATAGAAGTACTAAAACATATCCCACATTGAGATTGGGATAATTGGGTCTCTACATCCATGGGTTGTATCTTTAAACACCTTTTTGAATCCTTTGTCTACATAATTAGGTAACGCATCTAAAATGGATTGTTGCAGGGACCTCTTCTTTGATTTAGAAACTATGGAATCTTCCTTTTTACTCGTAAGTTGTCTTCTTTTGGGTGGCATGATGAATAATTTACTCTTGATTTCTTTAAGTGTCTACTTGTAGAAGAAAATTCAGTTCTTATACACTTATAGGGTTTATGTGAACTTACCCAGTGAAATAATAGTTGCAGAGTTTTCCCGCTTGAACTCCCTTACCTCTAGAACATTGAGTTGTGTGAATGATTGCCAAAATTTCATCAAGTCCCAAGTAATATTTTTTGCTAAACTCGATCATCTCACTATTAATGTCACTTCATGCAAAATATTTCAGAATCTGCCCATATTTAGAGTTTGAATACATTCCTTTGATCTTGGGAAATTGAACGGTGTAATCATTTAATTCTTTGATAGTTTGTATTGTAGTACCGCTCTATCATTTAAAGACTACTTTGGGGTAGTGTTAGTAGTAATGCCACCCTGTGCAAACTCCTTTAGACTCCTGTAGGATGGTGAGTTAATTCTAGCAGTTGAGTGATTATTCACCACCATACCACTCTATCATATCAAGACTGTTGCGGGGTAGCAGTATGGTAGGGCTAGCAGTACCACCACCCCATGCACACCCATTTGGACTCCCATAGGACAACAGGTTAATTCTAGTAGTTGAGTGATTTTTCACTGACATACCACAATGTCATTGTTTACCCCTTGTGGGGATGTGGTTTACTTTAGTTGTTAACATGTTCTTACCACCATCCCACAGTATTCATATTTGGTTGTTGCAGTATTGTGGTAATCATTTGTACATTGACCTATATGTCTCACCATCCCATTTGTACCTCTATTGACTGTTGCAGTAGTTTGGTATTGGATTTTATTATGAATGCAATAGTTTAGATATCATTTTATTGAAAAGATTGAACAATTTTCTAATTTTGGAGTATCTCTATTTTATTTTTTAGTTCCAGTCAAACCTAAGAGATCATATATTTGTTTGTAATGGGGAGGCTTAGTTCACCTAATGTGAAGGTATTTATATGTATTATTATATAAAAAATGTTCATTATATGTTTGCATCTAGAAAACATATAGGACATACAAGAAATTATATTCTAACTAAACAAAATTAATTTTTAATTTTCAACCAAAGTAAGAAAACTAAGAAATATGATTCAACCTAACTTTGAATGCACTTCAAATCAGTAGTGAACATCTTAGGTTTTGTATACAATGTACTAGTAGAATAATGATGATTACATTCAGAAATGTATCATTAAAACAACAATGAATAAGCATACCTATACTCACATCTTTATTACATTCAATGGTAAATTACACCATACATATAAACAAATTTTAGGTGACAAGCTAACCTCTTAAGGTGACAAAACATCATCATAATCATCTACATTGCTAGCAAGATCAGAATCTTGATCATTTGTGTATGCATCTGCTTGATTTTCTTCCCCATCCTCATCTGTGACATGCAATGCATTCTCTCTCCCAATCTCTTCATTGGTAATCAAAATATCTTCTTCAAACACTTCATCATTGTCTTCATCCATTTCTTCAAAATTTTCTTCTAAATTAACATATTTCCCATCAGACATTATATCAACAACTTCCATGAATTTTGGTTTTGAACAAGACTCTATTTGAATGGCATACAACCATCGTGGCTTCTTACATCATCAATTAGAAATGATTGGTTAATTTGAAGAGGGGAAACATATGGATCATCTGTCTTTGATAAAAATTATCTTGTATTTGTGTGTACAAATCCATACTCATCAAATTTTATTGTAGATGGTCGAATCCACCTACATTTTAATAATATAGGACTATTTTCAGCATAGTCCACTAGAATAATTTGTTGGATGAATCCAGCATAAAATTTCTTCTCAGTTTTGTGAAGAAATTCAGCACTAACAACACAATCACAATTTATCTTTCCTTTGTCTTTTTCTTCCACTCTTAAATGACTACCATAGGCCCACATTCCACTAAAATGCATAGCCCATAAATGTGGATATTATGAAAGCTGATGCAAGAGCATCCAGGGTGTAAGAAAAATCTTGCATCACCAAAAAAAAATGTTGTTTCTTTTCAATAAGGGCTAAATTTGGTAGGGTTACTATTTTAGTAAGTTTGCATTTATGCACAGTTGGACATGAAATCTTACATAGACCTCTAGAATGGTAAATTGAAGCCAATGGAAAAGAACTCACTTCAATACCATTTGTCATTTGAGAGATATTAAAATTTTAGTTTTCAAAAAAATACTAGTAAAATCTTTGGGGTCAATTTTGAGGCACTTAAAGGCTCCGAATAGGCTTGAAAAATTGGTGGAAAATGAAAAGGTATTATAATAGAAAATCCGATGGTCAGAACAAAAGTTATGACCCCATGAAGTTGTAATACCAAAATTAATAAAATTTCAAAATATCTTCTTGAGGAAGTTACACTTTCTAGAAGATTCTAGGGTGGTTACACATTCTAGAAGATTCTAGGCTGGTTACACCTTCCAAATAAAGGATGTAAATGGGGACTACAGAGGAGAGGCAAGAATAGAGTAGATGGCGGCTCCAATTTGCATATTTGCAGATTTATAAAATTAGAAAGCCCATGTGATGGAAAATATGTTGTAATTTCATTTTCATTTCAATGATAATAGAAAATATTTTCTTTCCTTATTGTATTTTGTTTGTGCCATTATCTATTGTTTTTGTGAGTTTTAGATTGTAAGGGGAGTACCCCTCATCAAGTGGTATCAGATCAAGTTTTCTTGAGTGTGTAAATAGATCACCGAATGTGAGGAAGTTTGCACCATGACTTGTGGTTGTGGGTCTCTGAGAAAATATTCCTCCACGAAAAAACCGTGGTGGGAAAAATGTTGGGGTAATAGAAGAGGGTCTTAGAGACCTCAAGAGACAAGTTCAAGCACTGCAAGAGGAGCTGATGTCAGAGGAAGAGATGAAAGTGAGGATGAGGCTGAAGATGGGGATCCATTTGAAGAGGAAGCATAGGATGTAATGGATCCTGGAGAAGTCAGACTGATTAGGGCCATTTCCAAGATTGGAAAGGGGCCAAAGATAGAAGTTTCTATTTTTTCTAGAAACCTAAATCTAGAGGAGCTGATCGATTGGATCAATGACATCGAAGAGTATTTTGAGTATGAGGAAATAGAAGACCTAGATAGGGTCGAATTTGTAAAGGTTAAGTTGAAAGTCCATGCTAGCATATAATGGAAAGAAGTCTAGTTGGAAAGAAATAGAAGAGGAAAAGAGAAAATAACAAGATGGGATTGGATGGTGGAAAAATTGAAAAGACAGTTCATTCCTGAGAACTACGAGTTGGATTTGTTGAAGAAGATGCAAGGGTTGAAACAAGTAGGAAAATTTGTTAAGGAGTATATAGAAGAATTCTACTGAGTCCTGATCAGAATAGGTCATTCTGAGGCCAACAAGGAGAAAGTTTCCCATTACATAAATGGGTTGAAGTCGAGAATTCAAGAAGAGTTGAGTCTCGAAAGAATGTCTACCATTGAAGATGCATATCAGTTTGCTTTGAAGGTAGAAGAGAAGTTGAATATGAGGTTTGAAAGTAAGAAAAGAGGTGGAGGTCAGAGTGGAAGGACCAGTGGATAGTCATATGGAGGTCGAAATGAAGACCAAAAGAAGGGTGAAGGATCTAGTAGTAGCCAAAACTAGAAAGGAGATAACACCTATCATCCTCATGATCAAAATAATGGAGACCAAAGAGGAAGAGGAAGATTTGGGTGAGGAGGCTTTCATGGAACCTGTTTCCAATGTGGAGAAGAAGGGCATAGGGCATATGAGTGTCCTCAATATCAAGGAAGGAAAAATAGAAAACCTGAGGATAATGCATGAGTTGCACATGTAGATGGAGATGTTGAGTCTTCACATTCTGAGGATGCAGAAAGAGGAGAGGTTCTTGTTACTATAAGAGCCTTGTTGAATGAGGAGAAAGAGCCAACTCAAAGGAAGAATTTTTTTCACACTAGATGTAAGTGTGAAGGTAAAGTTTGCAATGTTATTATTGATGGAGGTATTACTGATAGCCTTATTTTGGAAGAGATGGTTAGTAAGTTGTAGTTGGAGAGAAGAAGGCACACAAATCCATACCAGATTGTTTGGTTGTAGAAGGACCATAAAGATTTGGTAAATGAATAATATCTAGTAAAGTTCAAGATTGGAAATTATCATGATGAGGTATTGTGTGATATTATGCCTATGGATGTTTGTCATATGTTGTTAGGTAGACCATGGCAGTTTGATCGGCGAGCAGTACATGATGGACATGCCAACATCTATTCTTTGACAAAGGATGGAGTTCATCATAAGTTGAAGCCCTTAAAAGAGGCAAAGGGAAAGGTATGTAGTAATGCAATAGTTTTTTATTTGATTGAAGAAAGTTCCTAGAAGGTATGAAGCATGAGCATATGTGTTTTGCATTGATCCCTAGAGTTGATAAAGAAGATACTATTGAGGTACCTATAGAGGTTTTAGATTTGTTGAATGAAAGCTATTATTTTTTATAACATACCTAAAGGTTTTCCTCCAGTAAGAAAGATTAGTCATTAGATGGACCTGATTCCTAGAGCCAATTTTTTGAATAAGGCAGCTCATCGTATGAGTCCAACAGAGAGCAAAGAGTTGAAAAAATAAGTGCAAGAGTTATTGCAGAAGGGATTGATTCGAGAGAGTTTGAGTCCATGTGCAGTACCTCCAATACTAGAACCAAATAAATATGGGGAATGACAGATGTGTACAAATTCTAGAGCCATCAACAAGATCACCATCAAGTACAAATTTCCCTTGCCAATGATGGATGACATTATGGATTGTTTGAGTGGAGCTGAGTACTTCAAAAAGATAGATTTGAAGAGCAGATATCACTAGATCCATATTAGAGAAGGATATGAATAGAAGACAACCTTTAAAACCAAGGAGGGCTTGTACAAGTGGTTAGTCATGCCCTTTAGGCTAACCAATGCACCTAGCACATTTATGCGGCTTATGAATGAGGTATTAAAAGAATTTTTAGGAAAATTTGTTATTATTTATTTAGATGATATTTTGATTTTTAGTAAGACATTGGAGGAGCACCTGATGCATATCCAGAAAGTTTTTGAGAAGCTAAGGGAGGAGAAGTTGTTGATTAATTTGAAGAAATGTAGTTTTGTAAAAAGGGATTTGGTGTATCTACGATTTGTTGTCTCAGCATAGGGACTTAAAATGGATCCAGAGAAGGTGAGAGCTATCATTAAATGGCCTACCCCGAGGAGTGTTATAGAGGTAAGATCATTTCATGGTCTAGCAAGTTTTCACAGAAAGTTTATTAAGAGTTTTAGTAGTATTTGTGCACCTATAACTGAAGAAAAGAGAGGGGATATAGAAGAGTTTAAGTGGACTATAGGAGTAGCAAAAAGTTTTGATATGTTGAAGAAGAAAGTTACAGAGCAACCTGTTTTGGCACTTCTAGATTTCAATAAGGTCTTTTAGGTAGATTGTGATGCTAGTGGCATTGCCATAGGAGTTGTTTTGAGTCAAGAAGGTAAGCCTATTTCCTATTTTAGTGAGAAGTTAAATGATGCTAAGAAGAAATATTTTGTCTATGATCAAGAGTTCTATGCTATAGTTAAGGCTTTAAAGAAATGGAGTCACTATTCTTTTCCAAAAGAATTTGTTTTATATACTGATTACTGGACTTTGCAGTATCTCAATAGTCAAGGAAAGTTGAATCAAAGGCACTTAAAATGGGTTGAGTTTTTGCAGAGTTATACTTTTTTTTTAAGCACAGGAGTGGAAGATCAAACAAAGTTGCATATGCCTTAAGTAAAAGGAATTTTTTTTTGATAGAGATGAATATGGAGGTTGTTGGGTTCAATGACCTCAAGAGTTTGTATCTAGAAGATCTAGACTTTGCAGAAGCTTGGAAGGCTTGTTTGGAACCTGTTACATTAGATAGGACAAGATGGTTGGATTTCTTAATCCAATATGGAATGTTGTTTAGAGGAAGCCAATTGTGTATTCCAAGGAGTTCTATGAGAGAGAATCTAATCAAGGAGAAGCATAGTGGAGGATTGGCTAGGAATTTCAGTCAAGATAAGACCATTTCTCTTGTTAGTGAGAATTATTATTGGCCACAGTTACAACAGGATGTGAAGAAGTTTGTACAAAGTTGCAGAGTATGTCAGATGGCGAAAGGAACAAGTCAGAATACTAGATTGTATCAGCCATTACCTGTACCTGAGAGGCCATGGGAGGAAATTAGTATGGATTTTTTCCTCGAATTGTTGAGGACACAGAGAGGGCATGATTCCATATTTGTGGTGGTGGATAGATTTTCAAAGATGGCACATTTCATTATGTGTTATAAGACCAGTGATGTTGTTCATATTGCAAAGTTTTTTTTCAGAGAGGTGGTGAGACTACATGGTCTACCGAAGAGTATAGTTTCATATATAGATACCAAATTTGTTGGTTATTTCTAGAGAACATTATGGAAGAAGTTGAAGATAGATTTGAAGTTCAGTTCTTCTCACCATCCAAACAATGATGGAAAAACAAAGGTGGTCAATAGGAGTTTGGGTAACCTGCTAAGATTCTTAGTAGGAGATAAACCAAAGGGATGGGATTTTATTTTACCACAGGAAGAATTTTCTTATAAAAATTCTATCAATAGGAGCATTGGTAAATCACCATTCCAGATTGTATATGGGAGTAGTCCAAGGAATGCTTCTAAATTGAGAAATATTCGTAAAGGAGAGAAGAATAGTGCTGAGGCTAAAGATTTTGCTGAGCACTTGAAGAATTTTCATGACAAGGTGAAGAAGCATATCAATAAGATGAAATCTCAATATAAGGCTAAGGAAGATTAGAAAAGGAGGTATAAGGAGTTCCAAGTAGTAGATGAAGTCATGGTTCATTTGTAAAAGGAAAGGTTTCCTATTGGTACATACAACAAGTTGAAGATGAAGAAGTTTGGACCATGCAAGATCATGAAGAAGCATGATTCAGGAAATGCATATGAGGTAGAGTTTCCTAATGGAATTTATATTTCACATGTGTTTAACATCTCATATTTAATAGAATATCATGAGGGAGGAATTGATGAAGAAATAATAGAGGCATAGTGGAACATTCCAGCACCTACTTCAGAAAAGGAGGAGATATAAGACATTTTGGATAGCCATGTTGGAAGAATCATAAGAAACAAACAATATGCAGAGTACTTGGTGAAATGGAGAGGAAGGCCTGTTGAAAATTCATCATGGTTATTTGAGTCTGAGGTTAACCATCTTGGTTTCCCTATAACTACTGAGAAGTGACAGGGTCACTTTTCAAATTACCTCAGGTGTCTGATGTAGGAGCATCTAGGGTGTAAGAGCAATCTTGCATCACCCAAAAAAAAATGTTGTTTCTTTTCAATAAGGGCTAAATTTGGTAGGGTTACTAATTTAGTAAGTTTGCATTTATGCACAGTTGGACACAAAATATTACATAGACCTCCAAAATGGTAAATTGAGGCTAATGGTGAAGAAATCAGTTCAATACCATTTGTCATTTGAGAGATTAAAATTTTAATTTTCAAAAAAATCCTAGTAAAATCTTTGAGGTCAATTTCGAGGCACTTAAAGGCTCTGAATGAGCTTGAAAATTAGTGGAAAATGAAAGTAGGTAGCCTTTAGGCCCTTCTCGAGACCTTTCTAAAAAGGTATTATAATAGAAAATTCGATGATCGGATCAAAAGTTATGACCCCACGAAGTTGTAATACCAAAATTAATAAAATTTCAAAATATCTTCCTAAGGAAGTTACACTTTCTAGAAGATTCTATGGTGGTTACACTTTCCAGAAGATTCTAGGGTGGTTACAGCTTCCAAATAAAGGATGTAAAGGGGAACTATAGAGGAAAGGCAAGAGCAAAGTAGATGGTGGCTACAGTTTGCATATTTGCAGATTCATGTAATTAGAAAACCCATGTGATGGAAAATATAATGTTTTAATTTCATTTTCATTTTAGTGATAATAGAAAATATTTTCTTTCCTTCTTGCATTTTGTTTGTGCCATTATCTATTATTTTGTGAGTTTTAGATTGTCAGGGGAGTACCCTTCATCAAAAGCTCACTTTCCTCCATTGTTATATCTGTTGGAAGATTGTTGGATGTCATGGATGTGTTGTTGATATGTGGTTGTCATTGATGTCAACACTATTACCATTTGATGTATCTATTGTTGTATATGTCGAGGATATTGAGAAAATTATAAGGAAAAGTGTTTCAGGTTCCTAGTGGAAATGTGTAGGTCATGAAGGCATTTTTTTCTATACATAAATGATTAGCTGATGTGGATTAAATGGTTTATTGTTGAGTATTTCTAGATCATCTACCGAAAGTTTCAGAGGTCCGTGTGAAGTTTTAAGTATGTTGTGGTCTGACAATTTTTTTGTGGTCTATGTCAGTGTTCCTGAATGAAGGTTGTGTGATTCTAGTAATCTCAGTTGTTACGGATGCTTCTCTATTATTTCTTGGTGTTCTTAGATTTATCTAGTTCATTCTCTATCTTTTTGGTACATCCACACTAATCGGTGAGCTCGTGGTTGAAGATCTTTGTGCCCATGTTCAATTTTTCATGTTTCTAGCTGACATGTTGGTGATAGCATGTTGTGGATCCTTGAGGTGAAATTAATTTAAGTACTTTTGTGTTGGAGATATTAATTTGGGTCTCCACTATGTTGTGGCTGACCATGGTGGATACACATTAAAAATTTAAATGTAAATCTGGGTTGACATTGCAAATACATTTTATTTTCTTGGCCGACTAAGTTGTGGTGAAATCTCTTGTGGTGGATATATAAGAGCGATTGCGTGATAAGTGGAAATTTTTCTTCATGTGCTCTAATGTGCATATGTACGAATATATTTACTGAGCAGAGTGTGAAGAAGATTGTGTGAAGTGTGAAGAAGTGTTGAGCTTAATTGGAACTGTAATCATGCTTGTGATAAAGCTATTTTCTTAGTTCATACCCTCTAGATTTTAAATCCAAACCCTATTGTTGGATAGTGAGTCCTCTTTTGTAATGGAGCAGTGAGCTCTAGGCAGTGTGCCTAAATGCATGTGCATTCCCCTTATTGTTTTCATTATACTTTTAGTAGAGTATAATCTTGTGGACTAACATCCACCATGTTTTTTCCCCTAACAGGGTTTCCACATAAAAAATCTTGGTGTTCTTTGTCTCTCTGATGTTTTTATTGCTCATGGTTAATTTTCATTCATCAAATCTGTGATTAAGGATAAGTTAAGTTAGAAAAGGTTTTAATTTTTGGGACAACTAATTCACCCCCCCCTCTCAGTTGTTTTTCCTTGTTTTTCCAACAATATCTTGACCTTCTTGTTTTACATCACTGACTACATTAGCAATCCATTCAAATTTTGGAAAAGAATCACCTCCAATCAAATCAACATGACATCTATGCTTTTGAGCTTGATGCTGCATCCAATCTTGATTGTCTTCTTCATATTTTCTACATAGAATATTAATGTACAAATAGTTAGATTGATAATATAAATGTGTAAATGCAATTGAGTAAATAAATTATTGTGTAATTTTTTTTACCTACGCCACTTATCAAATTAAGATGTGTTTTGAAGAATACAGGCATGTATCACACTTCTTTCTTGATGTGATGGCTTGAAGCGACATTCATTGATTTCTAATACTTCACCTGCAACTATCTATTTTTTGTCATCATCCCATACACGATGATTGACATTTTTAAAATCCTTCATATATTCTCTCCAAAATCACATGGCCTCTTGCATTGAATATCCCTCAAACATGCTGCCTTCTGATTTTTCCCTAGTATGATATTTTTTTTCCCAAAACCTTCATATATCATTCTATAGGATACATCCATCTTGTTCTTATCGGTCAACAATACTTTAGTTCATATTATAGATGCATCAAAATATGCATAGAAATGTTAAATATTCTTGGCGGAAATTCCCATCCCAATAGACAAATGACTTCAACAGCCTACTCCCTCAAACTATCAAAGTTTGAAGGATCTAATACATGTAAACTCATTCTCTTTAATATTAGGCCCAACCTTATAACTGCCAATCTTGGCCCCTTTTCCAAACATAATATGTTTACCACAATAGGTAAAATATTCTCCATTATGACATGATAGTCATGGGTCTTGTGGCCTCTTAAGCCATTAATGTAAGTTTGGCTTCTAATACTACTACTTACATATCTAGAGGGAAAGCGAGTCTGAGACATCAATTGTAAGAATTTTGCATGTTGTTCCTTTGTCTACACATAAGGAGCACTAGATTTTCTATATTTTTCATCATAATATTTTTCAACCTAAATATTTCGATGAATCTTTAGTTGTCGAAATTCTTCACATCATGAAATAGTATCAAAAGCACCAAAAAGAGTTTCTATAATAGCATAGGCTATATTTTCTCACTATGCATAAAGTCAACAGTACTCCTAATGGCTATATCCTTAAAGTATGACAACTTATAGAATATGCACAACATTTTTACACTGCTTTCATTACATGGATCATATCTATTGTTGGCCTCCTACAATAATTTAATAACTAGGCCTTTATAGCCATGATTTAGAGATTGGAAATCTAACCTAAATAGCCATTTCAACCATCATGAAGGTGTATTTAACTTGTCAACCTAGGGACGTGAACTTGAAATGGGTCAGTACAGTATGTGCACTAGGAACCCAAAGTATCCATTTTCATTCTACAGCTAAGGAAGTAAGTCACAATACTGAAAGTAAATTGCTTAGAAGGGAATACCATAAATTCCAATCATCAATCAACAACTACATCAAGCTAAAATGTATAACAAGAATGAAAACCTTAGAAAACAAATAGGACACTACTCTGTCTTCTTTGGTTGTAGGAACAGTCACATAATGGAATTCTAGTGGCTATAGGAATAGTCGATGCCAGATTTCTAACTAATTACTAAACAACAAGTAATACTAAACTAATACTAAACTAAAGGATGAATTACTCACCAAGTGGGCCCCATTGGATAAGTATCCTTGAAAACTAATGAGAACTCAGATGCTCGAACTCAGAACTTTATTTTATTCACTGTAAATCATGAGTACAAAAGAGTAATATATCTGGATTACTTAAAACTTAAGAACATAATTAAAATATTGAATCATGCAACCTTTTGAATAAGGAGCACCAAATATTTATTTATACTATCAACTAAACAAGCCAATCAACTCCACGAACTGAGAGGACACCATTTAGGGAAAACAAAGAAAGTGGAGTGGTGATGGTTATGCATGCATGGAATCTAGTCAGACATGCAGGTCCAAATGCAGATTTAGCACAAAAATAACATCTACATCTTCTCAACCAGCATTAAAGTCAAGTACAAGGTGGTTACATTTAGTTTGATGAGTAATCTTCTACCATTGACCTCCTTTGACCTTTGAGCGATTCCTTTGTTAGACATTACGATGCATGCCCAGCTAGTGATGTCTTCCTCAACTTAGCATCCTCAAATTAAATTTGCATGGCAATGTTAGTACGTACAATAACTACATATATATAACCACATTAAGGAACATTCATTAACCACATGGAAGATTAATATAGATAGTTCATTTAACATGTCATTTATCATTCAAGGTTTGTAGAAATAAGATTAAGCCCAACTTCTATAGTTTGAGGAAAATATCATAAAAGTATCAACACTTAAAGTCAAATTCCATGATAACTTCATCAACTAAATTACAAATTTTACCCAAAAATGAGACCATAAACTAGACTCATCACTCCCCCCAACCTATGATCTTGTCGGTCTTCCAGTAGGGGAAGGGTTGTTCTTTTGCTTGGTCAATGCTCTGAAGTCTACAACTCACAATTGTCCCACATCAAAGTGTATTGTGCGTGGATCAGGATCCCAATAGAATCCTCCCAACCTATCCAATGTGCTCCATCTTTGTCTCTCTTTAGCAATGTCATATTGGTAGAACCTAAAGTTTGGTATAGGCCACATTAGGATGGGTGTTTGAAAAGTCAGGGGAAGCCAGAATCACTCTTTTGTCCTTCCAATGTGAATATATCTATCAATTATTTTAAGAGTTGTTGCATAGATCTAGATGGAATGAGGCTCATCCTATTTTAGATCATCAGTTAGGTTGTTCCATCTTTGTGAGAGGTATGTTTATTAGAAAAATAAGGATAGACAACTAAGAGGGGGGTGAATCAGTTGCCACAAATTTCTTGAACTTTTAAAAACTTAACTTAATCTTAAATATTATGAATGAATAATAAACCATGAACAATCAACACATCAGAAACACAGAGAACACCAAGATTTTTACATGGAAACCATGTTAGCGAAAAAACCACAGTGGAGGTTAGTCCACAATATTATACCCTGTTAAAAGTATAAGAATAATGGGAATGCACATGCATTCAGGCACACTGCCTAGAGCTCACTACTCAAATACAAAAGAGGACTCACTATCCAAAGCAAGGTTTGGATTAAAACCATCCAAATTGTGAATTGAGAAAATAGCTTCTACACAAGCCTGATTACAGTTCCAGTTAAGCACAGAAAAAACTTCTTCACTCTCCGCTCAAACTTTTTCACACTTCACTCAATCTTCTTCACACTTTGTTCTACAATCAAATGTTATTCACACATACACACATAGGAGCATACCGAGCACACTGAGCATATTGAACATACTGATCATGATCTAGAAACATCCACAAGTACCAAGAAACAACAAAGAAGCATCCACAACAACTAGAATTACCAAAAATACATAAGCTTTATGCAGGAACATTGATAGAACCCACAAAAATACTGTTAGAACACAACTATTCACAGTACGATCAAATCTTCACACAGACCTCTGAAACTTCCAAATTATGAACTAGATACACTCATAAATAAACCCATTAATCCACAATAGCTGATCTACAATGTACAGAACAAGACACCTTCATGACCTTCACAATTCCACCGGGAACATGTAACACTTTCTTTTAAATTTTTCTCAATATCTTCGACATATACAACCTTCAATACATCAAATTTTAATAGTGTTGTCATCAATGACAACCACATATCAGCAACACAATCATAGCATCCAACAATCTCCCCCTTTGGAATTGATGGCAACACATGATGTGAAAAACACCATCAACCCAACTCTCAATCAACACTTATTCCTCAGATTCTGACTTTTCTTCCTTGATCTCTTCTGCATGGACTTCTCCCTACAAGACTCTTCACTCTAGGTAAGCAACAACTTTTCACATTACTCTTCTCCCCCTTTGATGTCAATGGAAAATATAAGCATTATCTTTCCGCATACAAGCTCTGAACCACATATCTACACATCTGATTACTCCCCCTAAGTAGTAACCATGGAAACATCAATCTAGATCAGAATATGATCATGAAATGCACAAATTGATGCAAATTAATACATCATAGTTCATAGTAGGAGGGGTAATCACCCCTAGCACCCCTCTGAGATACTCAAAAGTATCCTTTGGAAATGGCTTAGTGAAAATATCTACAATCTGGTCTTTGGTAGGCACATACTCCAATCTGACTTCTTTCTCACTTACTTTCTCCCTCAGAAAGTGAAACTTGATTGATATATGCTTGGTCTTAGAGTGTAGCACTAGATTCTTTGAAATGTTAATAGCACTTGAGTTATCACAGTATATGGTAATAGGTTCATCATATAATCCTTTGATATCTTTCAACATTTGTTTCATCTACATCACTTGAATACAGTTGTTTGTAGCAGCAATATACTCTGCCTCAGAAATAGATAGAGAAATGGGATTATTATTTTTACTCAACCAAGACACCGGCTTCTTCCCTAGGAAGAAGGAACCACCACTAGTACTCTTCCTATCATCTACATCTCCTACCCAATCTGAATCAGTATATGCATTCAAAGTAAGATCATCATCCTTAGGATACCAAAGCCCAAAATCTGTTGATCCTTTCAGATATCTATAGATTCTCTTTACAACAGTCACATGAGACTCTTTTGGATCAACCTAAAATCTAACAACCATACATACAACATTCATAATGTCTGGTCTAGTATGAGTTAAGTAGAGCAATCCACCAATCATTGATCTGTATCTTGTTTGATTTGTCTTAGGAGAATCATCATTCTGTGTCAACTTACATCTAATTATCATGGCAGTACCAATAGTTTTTGATTCATCCATGCCAAAATTATTCAACCACTCTCTCACATATTTGGACCGAGATATGAAAATACCCTTGTCTAACTAGGTAACTTGCAATCCCAGAAAGATATTCATCTCTCCAATCATACTCATCTCAAATTCATTCTTCATTTCATTAGTAAACTTCATACATAGATTATCATCTCCTCCAAAAATAATGTCATCAAAAAAGACTTCAATAATTAACTCTTTGTCATGATCCAACTTGAAATATAAGTTGCTCTCAACAGTACCTTTATTGAATCCAAGCTTCAGTAAATATTTTTCCAGTCTAGCATACTAGGCTCTGGGGGCTTGCTTGAGTCCATATAGAGATTTCTTCAATCAAAACACCATGTTTTGCTTATCATTTAGTTCAAATCCATTTAACTATTCAATATACACTTCTTCTTCTAACTCACCATTCAGAAAAGATAACTTCACATCCATTCGATAGAATTTATAGTTCTTATATGAAGCATAAGCAAGAAATAACCTTATAACTTCAATTCTAGCAACATGCGAAAAGGTTTCTTCAAAATCAATA
Organism: Sequoia sempervirens; assembly: GCA_007258455.2. Taxonomy (NCBI): domain Eukaryota; kingdom Viridiplantae; phylum Streptophyta; class Pinopsida; order Cupressales; family Cupressaceae; genus Sequoia; species Sequoia sempervirens. The sequence continues at coordinate 36,817,898 of VDFB02000015.1, forward strand.
CTTTCCATTTGTGAATACCCTTTACATACCAGTCATGCTTTATTCTAGACCACTTCATCTTGTTCATTCAACTTATTCCGAAAGACCCATTTAGTACCAATTACATTTTTATCTTTTGGTCTGGGAACAAGTATCCATGTATTATTCTTTTCAATATGCATTAATTCTTCCTTCATAGCTTTCATCTAGTGTTCATCATTGCAAGCTTCATTGACATCTTTAGGTTCAATCTTGGAAATCATGCAATACTCTTCTGCAATCTTTCTTCTAGTTTGCACACCTTTGTTCTTGTCTCCTATAATTTTATTTTTAGAATGATTTAGCTTTACATACCTTAGAGTTTTAGGATTCTCCTGAACTTCTGATTCTTCAGTTCTTTCTTTTGCACTTGCACTTGTCTCTGCTTCCTAACTACCTTGATTTACCGAAACAAAAGGAACATATGGAACATAAGGCACAATTTGAAGTTGATTTTGTGTCTAAACATTCTTCCCTTTGTATTTTCTTCATCTGAATCATATCCACAATATTTGGATGATTTAGCAGAATCCTCATCAACTCTAACATTTTCACTCTCAACCATTTTCCTCAGTCTTCTATTATAGCACCGGTAGGCCTTACTTCTAGTAGAATAACCTAGAAATATTCCTTCATCACTTCTTGCATCAAACTTTCCTATATTGTCATCTCTCTTGATGTAGCATTTGCTTCCAAAGATCTTGAAGTACCTAAGAGTAGGATTATAACCAAACCATAGTTCAAAAGGAGTCTTACTAGAATTACCATTTACATTTACCTGGTTCAAAGTGTACACAACAGTGCTTAAAAATTCACTCCAATAGATGTGAGGTACATTTCCTTCAATCATCATTGTTCTAGCAGCATCCAAAACTATTTTGTTCTTCCACTCTGTAACTCCATTCTATTGAGGGGTTCAGGGAGCATATAACTGTCTTTTGATTACATGCTCATCATAGAAAGAATTAAACTCCCTGGAGGTGAACTCACCACCTCTGTTTGACCTTAAGCATTTTATTTTCAGATGTTTCTCATTCTCTGCCATAGCTTTGAAACTTTTGAACTTTTCTAATGCTTCACATTTTTCTCTTAAGAAAAAAACCCATATCATTCTAGAGTAATCATCAATAATCAACATAAAGTACCTTTCACCATGGAGACTTTTGACTCTAGAGGGACCACATAAATTAGTATGTATTAGGTCCAGTAATCCATTTGAATTATGTTGTTTGCTCTGAAAAGAAACTCTAGTCTGTTTTTCCATCTAACACTCCTTGCAAATTGTGCTAGCAGGCTTTACTAGCTTGGGTAGATCACTTACTGCTTGAGTGGAACTTAGTTTGACAATGTTATCAAAATTCACATGACACAGCCTTCTATGCCATAACCAACTTTCATCTACTTGAGCAATTAAAAAACTTTCACTAGCAGAATTCAGGTGAAAAATATTACCTTTTGTCTGTTTACCTGAACCAATTACATTTCCAGAGCTTCCATATATTTTGCATCTTCCATCTTTGAACTGAAGATCATAACCCTTGTCGACCATTTTTCCAACACTCAACAAATTGTGCTTCAAGCCTTCAACATAATGAATATAATTAGTGTTATGCTTACCACCAAGACAAATAGATCCTCTATCATGAATCACACAAGAATTTTTATCTCCAAATATTACAACCCCACCATCATACTTCTTTAGAATTACAAATTTTCTTTTGTCACCAGTCATATGATGTGAGCATTCGCTATCAATGACCCACTCATCCTTTTCTTCAATTTGGGCTGCAAGAGCTTTCTCAATTTTAGCAGATTCAATAGCCACAATACTATTTTCCTTGATAGCAATGATAACCCAATCATCTTCATTTCCATTTTCTTTATCAGATTCATCATCAATCACTCCTTTAGAAAAGTATCATTTCTTTTGGAATCTAGATTTGTAATGCTTATATCTAGGGAATCTTTCAAAACACCTTGATGCAAAATGACCTATTTTACTACAAGAAAAACATTTGATAGGAAAATTTCCTTTATACTTACCTTGTCCTCTACCTTCTTTCTTTAAAATCAATGCTTTCAACTCTTCTACTTCTCTTTCTTCATCTTCAAGTTGTTTCATTTCTTCCTCATATTTGAATTTATTTGTAGTACTCTCTCTCGAATCATATCTTTGATTGTTTCTTCCGGATACAATAGCCTTAAATGCAGTTTCGGTCTTAGGAACAAAATCACCAAATTCACTCAACTCAAATGTAGCAAGTTTACCAACACAAGCCTTTGCTTTGTAGGAGGGAGGAAATGATCTGAGCACCTTAGCCATAATTTCTTCCTCATCTAGAATACCACCAACACATCTAATACCCATCACTAGTTCATTAAATCTTTGCATAAAAGAGGAAATATTTTCATCTTCACCCATCTTCAAATTTTCATACTTCCCTTTCAAACTTTGTAGCTTAGCCATCCTCACATGTGGATATCCTTCATACAAAGTTTCCAGCTTCGTCCACATCTCATGAGCTATCTTTAGACATAACACATTTGTCATTTATGAATCTTTTAGAGCACTCAACAAAGCTTCCATAGCCCAGACATTATTATCAACCTCTTTAACCTCATCAGCAGTGGAAGGACCACTCACAAGAATAACATATATGTTCTTTGTAATTTTCTAGAAAGGTTCACTAATACACTTCAAATGACACTCCATCCTAGTTTTCCATAATGAGTATTTTGTTCCATCAAATCTAGGACTGTCCTTCTTTTATGATGCCATCTCAGATCACCTCAAGCTTTTAATTTTTTTTAGAGGAACCAGCTCTAATACAAATTGTTGGAAAAACAAGGATAGACAACTGAGAGGGGGGGTGAATCAGTTGTCATAGATTACTTGAAATTTTTCAAACTTAACTTAATCTCAGATCTAATGAATGAATAATAAACCATGAACAATCAACACATCAAAAACACAAAGAACACCAAGATTTTTATGTGGAAACCCTGTTAGGGGAAAAACCACGGTGGAGGCTAGTCCACAACATTGTACCCTGTTAAAAGTATAAGAATAATGGGAATGCACATGCATTTAGGCACTGCCTAGAGCTCACTTCTCAGATACAAAAGAGGACTCATTGTCCAAAGAAAGGTTTGGATTAAAACCATCCAAATTATGAACTGAGAAAATAACTTCTACACAAGCCTGATTATAGTTCCAATTAAGCATAGAAAAACCTTCTTCACTCTCCACTCAATCTTCTTCACACTTCGCTCAATCTTCTTCACACTTTGTTCTATAATCAAATAATATTCACACATACACACATAGGAGCACACCGAGCACACTAAGCATACTGAGCATACTGAGCATACTGAGCATGATCTAGAAACATCCATGAGCACCAAGAAACAATAGAGAATCATCCACAACATCTAGAATTACCAGAAACACATAAGCTTTACTCAAGAACACTAACAAAACCCACAAAAATATTGTCAGAACACAATTGTTCATAACACGATCAAATCTTCACATAGACCTCTGAAACTTCCAGAGGATGAACTAGATACACTCAGAAATAAACCCATTAATCCACAACAACTGATCTACAATGTATAGAACAAGACACCTTCGTGACCTTCACAGTTCCACTAGGAACCTGTAACACTTTCTTTTACAATTTTCTCAATATCCTCGACATATACAACCTTCAATACATCAAATGCTAATAGTGTTGACATCAATGACAACCACATATCAACAACATAATCCCAGCATCCAACAATCTCTTCATGGTTTCCTCTTTTGCTTTTCCATTTGCCTCATATTCACTATAAGTTGCTTCTATCTAAGGCATAATCCTATTACCATAGCTAGGTCTATAAAACATTCTATGCCATTCCCTGAAAATATCCACTAGATTCCTTGATTCATCCCTAATGGGTAGAGGGATGTTAGACTCCAATTGCTTATAAGCCTCATATTGTTGTCCCCAACTAATCTCATTTTGTACCCAAGACATAAATGTCCTTAATTGGACATCCCCAATATACAACAACAAATTCCAATCATGGTCTTGAGTTACAGCATAGTTATGCAAATAAAACTCACACAACAAATTCTTCATATCAGGGGAAGCAATTCGATAAGCATTGAAAATTCAATAGGGGTCTCAATAGAAGGGTTCAAACCTGAGACAATTCTCTCCAGTCTAAAAGAGCGATATTTTTCCTTCAAATGAAGAGCATAGACCTTTGGAGGGGTCCTACATTCAAAAATCTATGGTACCACGGCTGCCATATCATCCACCTTCTTCAGGGTGGCAATTTTTGCATCTTTATCTTCAATTTCCTCATCTCTCTTTTGTATTTCTTTCTTCAATCTACATTTTTCCTCCTTCCATTCCCCTTCTCTTCTTTGCATCTCTTTCCATAAATGCATGGCTACCTAGTGCATTGAAAAATCAGGGGGGTTGTGTATTCCTACCAGTATCTTCTTTGGAACTAATGCTAACAACAAGGATTTAGGTTGTCCCAGTTGTCTCGTCAATTCTGGTTGCAGGGGTACAGATTGTTCTCCCAATTCAGGTTGTTGTTGTAGGGACTCTTGCTCCTGTTTTGGTTGTTTCTGCAAGATCTCTTGCTGCAATACTTCTTGCTCATGTTGCAAGAAATCCTAATTTTCCTCAAACTCTTGATTTTCAACTTTTTCTGCAATATTGGCAAGATCAACCAATGTTATGTTTGTTGCTACCTTAAATATATCTTCCTCCTCGACATTGTCCTACCCCATTGGAGATTCTATGTCCTCATGTGGTATTTCTCTAGACTTAGGGCTTTCCTACAGAGGCATAACAAAGGCTGGCCTAGCTGGTCTTGCTTTCCTAGGAGGGCTCTCATGTTTTTCTTTGGTTGTAGGATGAACAGTGTCAGCCTTTCTCTTATTAGAGCTTGGCACCTCTTTTTCTGTTGGCTATCTTTTGGCTTTTCCTTTTCTCATTTCTACTTCCCTCTTATGTGACCTAGTTTTCATTAGAATTCCAAGTGGAACATCATCATCAGATTCAGGGGAAGAAATTTATTTGTCTGAGTGCTCTATCCTAGAAGAGATAATTTCTATAGTTTCTTCTACTATAGGAGGGTTTACACTCGATCCTGCTCCAAAGGTTGAAGCACCAAGAGTGGTTTCAGTCATGTTCAATCTCCTACTAGTCCTACGGGGTTGAGGTAAATCCCTAAGTTGCAACTGCTTAGGTCTAATTTGATCAATTTTTATGAATTCTTCCCATGCCATTCTAGATACATCATGCAAAGACTTATCAACTAGCAATTTAATCAGACAATAGTGGGAAAAAAAATTGTCCCTCCCTTTTTGGGTCTCGGCCACCATGATTGAGAGAAGGTTCTATAACACATTCAAAACATTCATCCTCCTTTTGTGCCTCATGTGATTTAAAAGATTGAAGTGCACAAAATGCAAATTCAACTAGCAACCCTCATAGGTGATGTATTTTATGACATAAACAACTATCTACTTACATGGATTGGGCAGAGACATTCTCTTTGCACCCTATTTATCTATGCCCAATGGAGGGTCGTTCAGATTTGTAAATTTGGCCCTAGCCAATCTGGCATCTCTAGAAGTAGGGTAATTTTCACCATCAATAGGTAACCCTATAAATTTTGCAATTATTTCTTCATTTTATATGACTTCCATCCCTTATACCATGGCCTTCCCTTCAGACAATGTCTGGGTGAACTCTAGTGCAATGTTTTCATCGAAATCATCAAACTTCAGGAAGAAGTCTATCCACCCATAGTTTATGAATTTGGCTAGGTAGGGTGCATCCTGCAGTAATACATCATGCACCATGGGTTCATTTTGAATGAACCCACCTCCCATTGTCTACAATCAAACAAATACTCTATGATTTATTTCCTACAATTCTATCTAAAAATAAAATTCACCTTCCTGCAACACTTGCTAACTTTCCAATGCCAATATCAACTAAATTTTCCCTTTTTTAACTTACCTTTTGTTTGGAACGTAACTTGAGATATGATAGGGTCAATAATGGCAAGGAAGGAGTAATAAAGAAAATCTATAATGAAGAGAAATGGCGGCAACAATTGGTGTCACTTCACACATGTGAGTCGTCCTCTCACTCAGATTTCAAATTGACTCAATTTAAATTTTGCTGATGTAGACCAGCATGGACTGACATGTGGGAAAAATATTCACATCTTTTTCCTTCCCCCCAACCTAAATTTGGGCATGCGTTCACACATGCAAAAATGATGATTTGACAGGGTAGGGAATATTGGTATGCTATAGTGAACATCCATACTAACGTACAACAATTAAATGAATACACTTAAAGATAATTAAGATATAGAAATTAATGCATACATACCAGAATGTGTGGAGGATTTGTTGCAAATATTGTGGAGAAAGTATCGCTCGCCTTTTAAAGAAATAAGTTGAGCAATCAATGAAGATGAGATGGAATGAGGTGGAGTGAAGTGATCGAAGGGAGAGAAAAGTGGAAATGGATGGGTGGATGGGTGAAGAAATGGACTTCCACGGAAGTGGAAGTATTTATTATGATAAGTACATACCTTAATTAGCTAGGAGAGACACTAGGTCCACTTCCTTTGGCAGTAGGAAGCTTGGATGCTGCATGCTGAGTGAATTGTTGCAGGAACTCCTCCTTGGAAGTTGGCTTGTGATACAGTCTGAGGTGATGACCATTGAAAAACAACTTAAATGTAAGGTCAATAGTAATGAGTTGTACAACACCATTAGGAAATACCTCAGCAACCTCATATGGTCCTAGCCACCTTGTCTGCAATTTTCCTGCATTGTCCTAATATCTTGAGTCATAGAGCAGAGCTCAATCTCCTGGTTTGAATTTCTTGTCCTTGATAAATTTGTCATGCCATTTGATTCTCTGATTCTATACTACCTTTGTATGATGCAGGGTTGCTCTTCTCATCTCATCCAAATCATTTAGTTGCATGATGCTTTCTCTCTATGCCTCAAAGATATTCATCCCCAAATCTACTACAGTCTTAAGAGTCTTGTTTTCAAATACAATGGGCATCATAGCTTTCTTTTCGTATAGCAACTCAAATGGAGTGAAGCTTGTAGTTGTTTTCCAGGTAGTTTTGTAGGCCCAAACAGCTTCTGGTAATCTATTTTCCCAATCCTTTATGTGGATAGCTATTTTCTTGGTTAGAATAGCTTTAATTTCTCTCTTAGTTACCTCAACTTAGCCATTACCTTGGGGGTGATAAGGATTAGACTTTGTGTGCCTTATGTTATACTCATTGACTAGTGCTACAACAACGGTTGATGTGAATTGAGCCCCTCGATTAGTCACTATCTCTCTTGGAACTCCATATCTTGTGAAAATCTCCTCATAAAGAAATTTTGCAACCTTGTTATCTCTTACATGCTTCATGGTCTTAACTTCTACCTGCTTTGTTACATAATTAGTGCATACCAAGATATAAGACATACCATTTGATGGAGAGTCAATGGGTCCTACAAAATCCAATCCCCACTTGTCAAAGGAAGTGATTACTAACTGAGGGAAAAGTGGCATCTCATCAAATCTGGCTGGCCTACCCATTCTTTGACATCTATCACATTTTCTAGTATACCTTCCTGCATCCTTGTGGAGTGTTGGCTAGTAATATCCTCTGTTCAAAATATTCATTGTTGTCTTCTTCGCTGCAAAATGTGCTCCATGTTATCTCTCAAAAATGCAGGCTAAATGCCTCAAGGGGTTGCCAATCTCTTGGTACGTTTCAGGGTAACAAACAAGGCCAAATGGTTTAGACCTTCTTCCCTTCAGGTGCTACTAGACCTAGGCAGGTGTACCTATATGAATGAAGTAGACTTAAAGTTGTATGACTTGATTGATTTGATGGATCTATTATGATGGCACAGAGTGTAATAGATGAAAGCTTATTGAATACTCCTATTCCTAATATTGAACTTGGAATGTGAATGTTTTAATAAGATTTTATAAAATTCTAAGATGTGAATGGTGTGACCAGTGCCTACTTTTGTTGGGCTAATGGAGTCAAGATCTATATAATGGGTGACTTACTTAATGGCTATAATTCAAATTGCTTGGAACTTGTAACTGTTTATAGCTTGTGTAAATGTGCAAGAGTATAATTATCAAATTCTTCTTAATGATCCAAATGTCCTTTTCCAAATTACTGTGATTAATCAAAAGGATTTAATCCTATCTTGCAAGAACCAGTTAATAGAACCACACAAGAACAACAAGTGTGCTTTGATAAATTGAAGAATATCCTTGATATTTCAATTTAAATAATTAAGAAATGACAACCTTGGAGACAACCAGATAATGTTTTCAATAAATTCGACAAACAATTGACACCATAATTAGATCACCAGATAAATGTATTCTTCTCCATTATATAATTTTAAAAGATTTTACAATGTACAACATGATATTTATTTCAGCAACAGTTCACCCTATCCAACTACCTAACCTACTGATTATTTTTTCTCCTAAATCTCCCTTTTTGATACAATTTTACTTTCCATATATACATTGTAATTTTAGAGTTATGACCCTCCACCTGTTCACTGCATCTCTTCAATATTCTTCTTCTTCAGAAAAAATATTTAATTAATTTCCTTTTTGGAAAATTAAATATTTTAATCTTCATCTTTGTGTTGTTTCGTAAATAACAATCATTATAATGCTTTTAATAATATTCATTAATCCTTTTCCTAGAAAATTTCTTGTTTATATCTAGCTTGGTTAAAATATTTCACCAAGTTTAGTAGATTACTCCTTCGAGTAAAATAATTACCCATTACCTACTCTTGCAACTTCTTTGGTAAAAATATTCTCCATCCTTGTGAAATTATTTTTCCCTATATTTAACTTGTGCATATTCACCATAAAAATAATCACCCACTTATAACTCTCCTAGTGGAAAAAAATATTGTATCACTCAATGTAAATATTTTATAAATTTTTACCCCTCATGCTTTTGAGTAAAAATATTATCCACCTTATAACTCCCTTTAAAATATTTCCAATCCTCGTGAAAATGTTTTACTTTTTACATTTTATGGGTAAAATAATTATTCACCTTATAACTCCCTTCACTAAAATATTTCATAATTCAATGAGAATATTTGACTTCATGAAGAAAATATTTAATCCCTTCACTTTCACATTTATTCCATAAATTCTCACTTTATTACTCCCGCAACTATTATAATCCCTTTTTTATATTTTTCACATAGGCTATATGATAACATATCCATTTTAATATTTATATTCATTAAACCTTCACAGTGACATGCATCATCAGAAATATACTATTTTCTTCTCCGGATAGTTATTTTCTCACCGATGAAGCTCCATTGGTGTGACTTCACATGGTCGAGAAGATCTTATGCAAATAATAGATGTCTTGCCGATATTAATTTATTCTCACAATAGAATTCCATCGGTGTGACAAACACACTCGTTGAGACTTTATCTCGATCTCCCTTCCTCTTGCCAATGCACAATTCATTTTAGGGTTTTGTAACTGTCCTTCGCAATGATCTGAATTTTCTTCTCTAATTTGTTCAGGAAAAACGATTATGTTTCCTTGCATGGATTATGTTAAAATTCTTTGTGAATTGTTTGACTTCCCTCGGCCAAGTAGAATTTCGTAACAGTGTCTTCTTATTTGGATGGATTTGAGATATAAATTTTTGATCTATGATTCAAAACCCATGTCCAGTATGTGATCAGCTTCCCCTAATACGAGATATGTCACCCTTCGTAGGTCTGTGCTCCATGCTTCCAATATATCAAAGGTCAGCCAAGCATGGTAATTACAGTGTCAACCTTTTGGTCTTGCACAATTTCCAAGACTTTTGAAAGCCTCTTGAATATTCGATGGAAGTTTCCTCTGAATCTGACATCCCTGATCACTATCATGACTTAGAATATTTTTCATAGCTAAATATTTGTGTCTGGCACCATCATTCCATCTCCTCCAATCTTATTTCTAACAAACCCATTAAATGCAGGCATTGTGAGCCATGAGAGGTCTTCCATTTGAATAAATATGTGAAGCAACCTATATAGCCTTCTATGTTCTCCACGTTTTACATATATGTCAACCATGGTAATTTGCAAGTTTGCTTCCACTTCTAAAGTTTGAAATCTTCTCTTCAGTTGAGTGAAAAATGGTTTTTTAATACCGAAAGGCTGAGTGTCACCAGTATAAGCAGATTTGTGTCATATTTTTATTCATATCTACTGATATCTAGTCATTCTATGAGCACTTAATTGTTGTTTCACCCTGTATACATCTGATAACGTTGTTAATGGTGTTAGAGGTGACATTTTCTATTTCATCATTCTCAGCTCCCGCATTCCAAATGGTTGTAATACGACCATAATTTTCTATAGGAACATCATCCGTATTCCCTGGTATTTTGAGTACAAGAAATTTTTTTTGTTGTGTATCAATGTGTTGTCCCATGGTTCATTTAATCTTATGCCCATTGCTTTATCTTTTTGATAATCACTTCCACTTATATGTTATCCTTTTTGAGTATGTTGGCTGCTATTTTTGTTCATCCAATCAATAGATATATTTGATATATTTTATGCTATGGTGTGTACCAACATGCACAATTTCAGAGCATCATCAAGACATTAATGTCCTTTGTCAGTTGTATTATCTTTTAGATCTAGTTCCCATTATAAGTGCCACTCAGTTCAACCACCTTTGTCCAATGCTTCTTAAATGCCTCTTCTCCGATTGATCAGTTTTCATGATGCTTCATTTCTAAATTGAAGTGTGTATTTTTCAAAATCTGTCTTTTTGCATTTTGCATTTTGACAAAAATGGGTCAAGTAGCCTCTGAAATCTATGTGGAAAACTAATCAAAACTTTGCCTTAAGCCTTGAAATCGCACCAGTATGTCAATTGATGGTAGGGGAGTGTGATTGTGAAATGGTTTGGCATGAACTTATTGGGATTGAAAGTTGTTCACAATCGAAATTACTTATTCAGCCATTTTAACAATTGTTTAAATTGAACTAAAACTCACCAATTTGCAATCTTGTAAAAATGTCAAATCACTTCCTGTGAAGCCATAACTTGGGAGACTAGCTCATTTTGGATTCATGAGCATGTGTGCACAGTGATTTTTCATCAATATTCATTCTTCACAAAATATCAAATTCCAAAGTTGACCCTTTTGTAGCTGTTCTGGAAATGGAATCCTCAAACTGTGTAAAATCCTGTCGGAATTGATTTTGCAAAAATACCAAACGATGTTCAAATGCCCTGAAAATTGGTATGGATGCACCTTGAGATAGGGAGATTCAAGAGCACCAATTGGTATTTCATAATATCTTTTTAGATGCTTAATATTTTCCTTCAAAGTAGGCCACTTCAATAGATTTCACTACGCTAATAGCAGATTTTCTAAAAACCCTTCAACTTGTCGCTTCGAAACTTTGTCAAAATAGATTAGATGAAGCTAAAAGTTAGCGTGCATACTCCCATGTGATAAATGAACATGTTTGCAAAGTGAGTTTGCTTGAAATTGTACTGATTTTGTTCTATGATTTTTCAAAGTGAGCCACTTGAGCAGATTTTTCCATTGTAATCCTGAGTGTTAAAATTAATTTTCTGAATATGGGAGCCTAAAATTTGCATGAAATTTTAGGTCCCAATAGTGGCTCCATCTGGGGATAAATTATTGTGAGATCATTGCAAGAATCCAGATTACTGGGAGAGCAGACCAAATAATTCATCCATCAAGCAGCAAACTCAAACCCTTGTTTTCGTGATGAACTGATATGATTTTTTGAAAAATCTTCACCACAACCGATGGCACAAGGCCACCAAAATAATTGTCTTTATTTTCCCCTGTCAAATACCTTGCTCTATTTTGAGTTCATCAAATTTATTTTGATGCAATTTACCCTGTCACATATACTATCATTGGAAAATTTCACATTAACACTGTTTTCAACACTGCTCATCTTTTCTTTTCCATTTTTTGTTTCAGACCTAGGCATAATCTGAAATTTATTATTATCATGTGATAACCTTAAACTCCATTCATTACACCAAGATCCTTTATTTTTAATACCAAATTTTTCATCATTTTGGTCATTATCATGTATCATAAAATATTGAGCTAGAAGCTGAAAATCTGAATGCTTATCACTTTGTTCTAAGAAATCTGCCATATTAATGTCTTCTTGGGAAATTATATTTGAAATATTCTCACTTCTTCAATCTCACTAATTGGTATTGACACAAACTCCTGATCTACACAATCATCAATGTGTACAGTTGAACCAATTAGTGTTGGAAATGAATTTTTTGAATCTTGATGTGTATATTTTATATACTCCATTTCTAGTAGATCTAAGATTTGCTCACTGTTGAGTGAATATGCTTTATCATCCTCCATACTGTTGATGTGTTCTTTTTTCCTCTCATGATCAAAAAATGGTAGCTCAGATGTGTTGATCTCATATTCATTTTTCTCACAACTTGGTGCATCACCTTGGAAAAATATCATATGATCTTCTTTTATCTTCTCATCATATAGTAGATTTGAAAAAAAAATGGGATCCATTTTTGAGTATGCCAATTTCTTCCTCTTCATGGTTCCTATCTGCAGCTGGAGGTATTGTTTGCTCATTGTCAAATGGATCCACATTTTCCATTACTTCTTCTTCTCGATCATCACCAGAACTGCAAGATTCATCTTGTTGTAGATCAACATATGAATATTCAAAAAATCCTTCATAACATACACTATCACAATCTGTTTTGCAGGAGAGAATTTCTATATCTTTGTCTTCTTCATGTTGGTTGTCATAGGAATCATTCTGACTTGCACTTGTCTCATCTTCCATTGGCTGCATCATTTGATCAATTTCTCCATCTTCACCAATGATTTCACCATTGTCTTCATACTTTTTCCTATCTACAATATCAGTCCATTCATCTAGTTGACCAAGAGAAACTGGTATCCATGATTCAGGCCAATAAATTGGATTTGGTTCATACACTTTCATGAACTGTTGAATGATCTCAGACCTACTAGGTGGGAAATTAATAGGTATTTTCCTACAAATCTCTATCATTCTGCAAAGCAAAGAGTGCCCAGATTCTCCTCTATATCTCCTTATTTCAAGAAAGGCATCCAAAAGTTTTTTGAAATATTCATCTTTTTTAGATTGTTGGTTCCAACATGTACCTTGTTGCATATTTTGACTGATATTTCCAAGTGGGTTGGAATTGTGTTGCACTTAGCATTGATTATACTGACAATCTTGATAGCTTACTAGTCTTTGTCCAAGAGGGATTGGATAAGCATTTACTTGCTCTGATGGCTGCGGTGAATGAATTTTCTGCTACACATAAAGTGTATTACCTTCATTGTGAAAATTCCCAATTGTATTATCAGGTGCTTGAGGGATCCAAGGACCACTTGCATTTGAATATCCTTCCTCATCGAAGAATGGTATATATTGTGGTATATCTAAAGTAGACAAGATACCCAATTCACTCAGCTTTTGAAGTGATGCTCTCTTGCTCTCAACTAATTCTTCTTTCACTTTGTTTAGTTCATCACGTAGCTCATTCAAAGGTTTTTCCAAAAGGTTGTCATACATTTTTCATCAATTTTTTTCCAAAGTCACCACCTATTTTTCCAAAAGTAGGAAAATGATTATTTTAAAATTATTTTTTATTCTCCCCAACAGAATCTCCTCACTCCAAATGTGAAATTTATATTGACTCTTTATATGGAAAGGCTGGAACTGAATTTTCTGATGTTCTCCCCAGCAGAGTTGCCAATTTTTTAAGTGCATGACTTGGATGGGGAGTGCAAATGAAACAATTGTGAACCTTTGGTTAAAGACTGATTTTACAACTTTATTGACTCTATGGATGGAAAGGCTGGAACTAGATTTTCTGATGTTTGTCCCCAGCAGAGTCGCCAATTTGTTAGCTCTCAAAAATGTAGGCTAAATGCCTCAAGAGGTTGCCAATCTCTTGGTACATTTCAGGGTAACAGACAATGCCAAATGGCTTAGACATTCTTCTCTTCAAGTGCTGCTAGACCTAGGTGGGTGTACCTATATGAATGAAGCAGACTTAAAGTTGTATGACTTGATTGATTTGATGGATCTATTATGATGGCACAGAGTGTAATAGATGAAAGCTTACTGAATACTCCTATTCCTAATATTGAACTCAGAATGTGAATGTTTTAATAAGATTTTATAAAATTCTAAGATGTGAATGGTGTGACCAGTGCCTACTTTTGTTGGGCTAATGGAGTCAAGATCTATATAATGGGTGACTTACTTAATGGCTATAATTCAAATTGCTTGGCACTTGTGACTGTTTACAGCTTGTGTAAACGTGCAAGAGTATAATTATCAAATTCTTCTTAATGATCCAAATGTCCTTTTCCAAATTACTGTGATTAATCAAAAGGATTTAATCCTATCTTGAAGGAACCAGTTAATTGAACCACACAAGAACAAAAAGTGTGCTTTGATAAATTGAAGAATATCCTTGATATTTCAATTTAAATAATTAAGAAATGACAACCTTGGAGACAAACAGATAATGTTTTCAATAAATCCGACAAACAATTAACACCATAATTAGATCACCAAATAAATGTATTCTTCTCCATTATATAATTTTAAAACATTTTACAATGTACAACATGATATTTATTTCGGCAATAGTTCACCCTATCCAACTACCTAACCTACTGATTATTTTTTCTCCTAAATCTCCCTTTTTGATACAATTTTACTTTCCATATATACATTGTAATTTTAGAGTTATGACCCCCCGCCTATTCGATGCATCTCTTCAATATTCTTCTTCTTCGGAAAAAATATTTAATTAATTGCTTTTTTGGAAAATTAAATATTTTAATCTTCATCTTTGTGTTGTTTTGTGAATAACAATCATTATAATGCTTTTAATAATCTCCATTAATCCTTTCGCTAAAAAATTTCTCACTTATATCTAGCTTGGTTAAAATATTTCACCAAGTTTAGTAGATTACTCCTTCGAGTAAAATAATTACCCATTATCTGCTCTTGCAACTTCTTTGGTAAAAATATTCTCCATCCTTGTGAAAGTATTTTTCCCTATATTTAACTTGTGCATCTTCACCATAAAAATAATCACCCACTTATAACTCTCCTGGTGGAAAAAAATATTGTATCACTCAATGTAAATATTTTATAAATTTTTACCCCTCATGCTTTTGAGTAAAAATATTATCCACCTTATAACTCCCTTTAAAATATTTCCAATCCTTGTGAAAATGTTTTACTTTGTGCATTTTATGGGTAAAATAATTATTCACCTTATAACTCCCTTCACTAAAATATTTCATATTTCAATGAGAATATTTGACTTCATGAAGAAAATATTTATCCTTTCACTTTCACATTTATTCCATAAATTCTCACTTTATTACTCCTGCAACTATTATAATCCCTTTTTTATATTTTTCGCACAAGCTATATGATAACATATCCATTTTAATATTTATATTCATTAAACCTTCACACTAACATGCATAATCAAAAATATACTATTTTCTTCTCCGGATAGTTATTTTCTCACCGATGAAGCTCCATCGGTATGACTTCACATTGTCGAGAAGATCTTATCCAGATAATAGATGTCTTGCCAATATTAATTTATTCTCACAATAGAATTCCATCGGTGAGACTTTATCTAGATCTCCCTTCCTCTCACCCATGCACAATTAATTTTAGGGTTTTGTCACTGGCCTTTGCAATGATTTGAATCTTCTTCTCTCATTTGTTCAAGAAAAATGATTATGTTGAAATGCTTTGTGACTTGTTTGACTTCCCTCGGCCAAGTAGCATTTCGTAAAAGTGTCTTCCTATTTGGATGGATTTGAGATATAATTTTTTTATCTATAATTCAAAACCCATGTCCAATATGTGATCAGCTTCCCCTAATATGAGATATGTCACCCTTCGTAGTTTTGTGTTCCATGCTTCCAATATATCAAAGGTCAGCCAAGCGTGGTAATTACAGTATCATCCTTTTTGTCTTGTGCAATTTCCAAGACTTTTGAAATCCTCTTGAATATTCGATGGAAGTTTCCTCTGAATCGGACGTCCCTGATCACTATCATGACTTGGAATATTTTTCATAGCTAAATATTTGTGGATGGCACCATCATTCCATCTCCTTCAATATTCTTTCCAACAAACCCATTAGATGCAGGCATTGTGAGCCATGAGAGGTCTTCCTTTTGAATAAATATGTGGAGCAACTTATATAGCCTTCTATATTCTCCAAGTTTTACATATATGTCAACCATGGTAATTAACAAGTTTGCTTCCACTTCTAAAGTTTGAAATATTCTCTTTAGTTGAGTGACAAATGGTTTTTTAATAACGAAAGCCTGAGTGTCACCAGTATAAGCAGATTTTGTGGTGTTATAGTTCTATTCATATCTATTGATATCTAGTCATTCTATGAGTAGTTAACTATTGTTTCACCCTGTATACATCTGATAACTGTGTTAATTGTGTTAGAGGTGACATTTTTTGTTTCATCATTCTCAGCTCCCACATTCCAAATGGTTGTAATATTTCCACAATTTTCTATAGGAACATCATGTGTATTCCATGGTATTTTGAGTACAAGAAAAAGTTTTTGTTGCATATCAATGTGTTGTCACATGGTTCATTTAATCTTATGCCCATTGCTTTACCTTTTTTATAATCACTTCCACTTATATGTTATCCTTTTTGAGTATGTTGGCTGCTATTTTTGTTCATCCAGTCAATAGATATATTTGATATATTTTATGCTATGGTGTGTACCAACATGCACAATTTGAGAGCATCATCAAAACATTAATGTCCTTTGCCGGCTGTATTATCTTTTAGATCTAGTTCCCATTATAAGTGCCACTAAGTTCAACCACCTTTGTCCAATGCTTCTTAAATTCCTCTTCTCCAATTGATCTGTTTTCATGATGCTTCATTTCTAAATTGAAGTGGGTATTTGTCAAAATCTATCTTTAGACATTTTGCATTGTGACAAAAATGGGTCAAGTAGCCTCTGAAATCTATGTGGAAAATTGATCAAAACTTTTTGTTAAGCCTTGAAATCACGCCAGTATGTCAATTGATAGTAGGGGAGTTTGATTGTGAAATGTTTTGGCATGAACTTACTGGGATTGAAAGCTGTTCACAATCGAAATTACTTATTCAACCATTTTAACAACTATTTAAATTGAACTAAAACTCACCAATTTGCAATCTTGTAAAAATGTCAAATCACTTCCTGTGAAGCCATAACTTGGGAGACTAGTTCATTTGGGATCCATGAACATGTGTGCACAATGATTTTTCATCAATCTTCATTCTTCACAAAATATCAAATGCCAAAGTTGACCCTTTTGTAGCTGTTCTGGAAATGGAATCCTCAAACTGTGTAAAATCTAGTCAGAATTGATTTTGGAAAAATACCAAATGATGTGCAAATGCCCTAAAAATTAGCATGGATGCACCTTGAGATAGGGAGATTCAAGAGAACCAATTGGTATTTCATAATATCTCTTCATATGCTTAATATTTTCTTTCAAAGTAGGCCACGTCAACAGATTTCACTACGCTAACAATAGATTTTCTAAAAACTCTTCAGCTTGTTGCTTCAAAACTTTTTCAAAATAGATCAAATGAAGCTAAAAAATGGTGTGCATACTCCAATGTGATAAATGAACATGTTTGCAAAGTGATTTCGCTTGAAATTGTACTGATTTTGTTCTATGATTTTTCAAAGTGAGCCACTCAAGCAGATTTTTCAATTATACTTTTGAGTTTTAAAATCAAATTTTTGAATATGGGAGCCTAAAATTTGCATGAAATTTTAAGTTCCAACACTCCGCATGGTTCATTGTGACATGCATGAAAAATTTCATATGTCTCATCTTCTCTCACACATCTCATGACATGGTCTGGTCCAGTATAAAACAAACATCCAGTAATCCAGGAGAAAGTAAAATATTTTTCAATGAGTGCCCTTCTCTCTTTTGGAGAGAAGTGAGGTGGAACTCTACCTATGACTAGATAGTTAGCTATGTCAGCATACCATGGTGTTTTTATACTAATGGAGAATAGATGCTCATAAGGAAAAGAGTCATCTATGGCCTGATTATCTTCTAATGTAGTTAGCCTTGAAAGAAAATATGTAACAACATTGGCCTTCCCTGGCTTATCCACAATGGTTATGTCAAATTCCTACATCAATAATAACTATATTTTCAGTCTACCTATGATCAAACCTTTATTCATGAGATATCTAATGGTTGCATGATTAGTGTGCACAAATATTTGGTAACCTGTTATATAATGTCTGAATTTTTTTAGGGCATAAATCATTGCCAACATTTCCTTTTCTATCACAGTATAGTTGAATTCAGCTCCTTACAATTTTTTGTTGACAAAATAAATGGAATTTTCAATAGCTCCTTCTTTATGTCCTAAGACTGCTCCTATGGCGTAATTTGATGTATCAATATGGATGTGGAAAGGAAGCTCCCAATTGGGTCCTTTGAGTATAGGAGCATGAGTCAAAGCTACATTTTAAGTCAGAAAATTCCTTGTTACAAGCTTCAGTCCACTGGAATTCAACATCTTTAGTGAGAAAAGTATACAATGGTTTTGCTACCTTGCTAAAATCCTTGATGAAATTCCTATAATATCCTCCATGGCCCAAGAAACTCCTAACATCTATTTTTTTTGCAGGTGTGGGAAGATTTGTGATCACCTCAATCTTTGCAGGATCTACTTGAATTCCTTTGTGGGAGATGTAGTGACTAAGGACTATACCTTCCTGCATCACCATGAAGTACTTTTCACTATTTAAGGACAAGTTTTGGTCTTCACATCTCTATAGGACTTTCCTGAGATTTTTCAATGCTTGATTAAAATCAGCACCATAAGTGGTAAAGTCATCCATATAAATTTCCATTCAATCATGAGAAATATCTAAAAATATGCTAATGACTGCCCTTTGAAAGGTTACAGGTGCATTGCATAAGAAAAATGGGAGTACCTAGTAGGCATAGTTCCCCCATGGACAGGTAAATGTGGTCTTCTCCTAGTCCTCTGGTGCAATTTGGATCTAGTTGTAGCCGTTGAATCCATCTAGAAAAGAAAAGTATCACTTTCCTACAAGTGTGTCCAAAACTTGATCAATGAAGGGTAAGGGAAAATGGTCCTTCTTGGTGGAAGCATTAAGTTCCCTGTAATCAACACAAACTCGCTATTTCCCTCCTTTATTGGGCACAATCACTAATGGAGACACCCACTAGCTATCTGAAATAGGGTAGATAAATCTTGCATCTAGTAATTTTTGTAGTTCCCCTTTTACAATTTCTCTTAGTGAAGGGTTAATTCTTCTTTGTGGCTATCTTATTAGGGTGCAATCATCTCTGATGTAAATTCTATGTGTCCAAAGTTCAGGGTCCAATCCCTTCATATCATGATAGTCCCATGCAAATGCATGTTGATAGGTCCTTAATAATTTTTCCAATAACAATTGTTTTTATTCACTTAATTTACTGTTAACATTCAGATACTTTCCTTCTGACACCTGTACTTGTGTAGTTAGCTCTATCATGGTTGCTTCATTAACACAAGGTATCTTTAGTTCATATGGCAGCAATGTATAAGACATACCTATTGCTGCAAGAAGTCTGTCTGCAAGAACAGTGGCTACAAGAAGAGTGCCTATAGGAAGAATGTCTATAGGAATAATGGCTACAGGAAGAGCAAGTAAAAGTGTCTTGACTGGAGTAGCCGAATGAGAAGATGATTCCTCCACTTCACAATGGTTCTGAATGATGTTAGCCAATACTTCATCCTCATCTTGGAGCTACATGAAAGATTTTATGCCTAACATCATAAGCTGCGCCACATAATTAACTTCCTCGACCTCTTCACTAACATGTAGCCATATGGGATTATCTTCATCATGAGATGGCTGAGCATGAGGATAAAGAACAAACTTTTTAATGCTCTTCCCATCTGAAATGGTCATGTCACCTAACCAAAATCCAATATATGCATCTACAGTCTCTAACCATGGCCTTCAAGAATAATGGGATACTCGCCTAGTGTAGCCTTAGGAGAAAGAATCATGAAGTTTGTTGTGTACTCCCAGGAGTCTAGAACTACCACAAGATCCTCCACTATGCCATCAGGCTTAACAGTAGAACTATCAACAAGCTCCAGGACAGTAGGAGTAGATCTCATGCTTGCAATGTTTAGTTGTTGCAGGATGTCCTTGGTCATTACATTTATTGTTGCCCCTAAATCAATCAGAGCATTCTTTAAATTTGGATCTTGTTTATAACAACTGCTACCACAAGACTACCTGGGTCATTGTACTTGGGGATAGTCACTTTTCCAAGCATGATGTTAGCTAGCTATCCCACCACATGAACTATAGTTGGGTCTTTCTTTTTCCTACCTGGCTTCTTGAGGCATGCTTCCTTGATTTCCTTGTCATATATTAGAACATCCTTTATGGCCTGAAATAGAGGTATCTAGACACATATATGCTTTAGCTGATCCAAGATGTCAAAATTTGTATCATCCTTTTCTTCCTTCTTCTTGGAAACTTCCAATCTCTAAGGAAATGATGGTTCTTGTTTAGTCTACTTGACTTGGACTGGTTCAGGATTTTTAGGTGCACTTGGTTGAATGTGATCATTCCCAGGCCCCTCCTCCTCTTCCATAGGAAGCTCAATGATAATGAGCTTGGAAGGAGTTGGTAGAGTAGTTCTTGAAAACAAATGGATGTCACTTACACTCACAACATATGCAAGGAATTGGTTTGAATCAGTAGAGTATGTAGGTTGCTGCTTTGGTTTGTTATTTGGATTGGGTGTGTGCTGAGCTAGTAGCCAAGTAGGTTTAGGTGGGTTTGAGATTGAATTAGTAGGTGGAGGCATTATAGTAGGCTACTAGGGCTGAGAAGGTGGTTTCATGTAACTGGTTGTCTGGGTAGGCCATTGTTGTCCTCCCTTCCATTGATTTGCTTGCTGCCAATTTCCTAGAGGTGGCTGCCAATGCCCTTGAAAGTGCTGCCAATTTCTTGTAGGTTGCTGCCACTAGGGTGGAGATTTTTGATGATTGGGCCAAGCATTTGGAGGGTTACTACAAGGTTGTGTGGATATCCTCCATAGCTAGATGGATATGGGGGCTTCCATTGGTTACCAGATCAATAGGAATTAAAATATGACTCAACATAAGATACTGGATCTGGTGGCATACCTTGTCTTGGAGCTCAAGGCTTCCTTTGTGCAACATAGTGGACTTGGTATTCTTCAATCTAGATTGGTTTGAACTCAGGTGGAATCTGTTTTCCTTCAATATTGGCTACCATCTTGCATTTGCAGTCCTTCTTTTGTCTGCAATGGGGGCAATACTCTTCCAACATTGCCTCTGTCTCCTCTTGCTTCTTCTTGGCCTGAAGTGTATCTGGCTAAGTAGCTAGATTGTTTATAATGTCTTGCTTGAAGTCTACCAACAAATGAGTAATCTCCATTCTTGAAACTCCACTGATTATTGACTTACCCATGGAAGATTGGTAAGCTCTCCCTTTCTTTGAAGCTTCCCTAGAGTAGTTTTGACATATTTTCTTGATATCTTCCCAAGGAACTTGGGAGATATCTCCTCCCATGAGGTCTAAGGCATCAGTGCAGCTGTCATTGATTCCTCTTAGGAAAAACAACTTTTGTGAGTCTTCATTGAGTGTATGGTGTGGAGATTTTTGTAGGAAAAACAAAAACCTTGCAATATAATTTTACAGGCTCTTGTCTTCCTTTTGTTGCATCTTAAAAATGTCAACTCCTCTTATGTCGTTGCCCCTGCAATATTCCTTGTATTTATCAAGGAATTTTGTCTTCATGTCTTCCCAAGTTTCCATAGTATCTCTGCCTAGGCTCATGCACCGTCTTAATGTAGTCTCTTTCAGAGTGGTAGGAAATAGCTTAAGCTTATGGGCATCGGTGGTATAATCATAACTCCTGCATAGTATGTCAAACTCAAACAAAAAGGTATCAGGATCTTCTGTGAAAAGTCCATAAAACTTGGGGAGTGCTGAAGTAGGAATATTCTTGATGTTGTTAACTTCATTCTAATGGGAAATGGGGAAAGGAAAAACTAGTTGGTTAGGTCTATTCCTATTTGCATCACCCATGCCTGCTTGATTTAGTTCCAAAGCAAAGGGGTTCTCAAGTTGATTTTTGTCTTTAGAGGAGACTTTAGAACTAGTCAGATCAGGAAATGCATCAGCAAAGGGGTGTGGATCTTCTTCTTCTTCCCTTGGCAGGTCCTGATATTCAACTAGCTGGAATGGATTAGGATTGTTAGGAAGGAATCTCCCATAAGCATCCCTTCTCCTTTTATACATGCGATATCAACTCACTATTAGCCAGCTCACACAAAGAATTGGTAAAGAATAAGGGGGCTTATTACTTCCTCAATGAGGGTGTACTAAGAACAACTTCTAGAAACACTATAACAAGAAAAACTACCAATGACTCAAAATAACTACCTAATTTGACACCATCCCTTGCAACGGCACCAAAAATGTTGACCTCCTACAATGATTTAACAACTATTCCTTTACAACCATGATTCAAAGATTGGAAATCTAACCTAAATAGCTATTTCAATCATCATGAAGGTGCATTTAACTTGTCAACCCAGGGACGTGAACTTGAAATGGGTCAGCACAGTATGTGCACTAGGAACCCAAAGTAGCCATTTTCATTCTACAACTAAGGAACTCACAACATTGAAAGTAAATTGCTTAGAAGGGAATACCATAAATGTCAATCATCAATCAACAAATACATTAAGTTAAAATGCATAACATGAATGAAATTCTGAGCAAACAAATAGGACACTACTCAATCTGCTTTGGTTGTAGGAACAGTCACATAATGGAATTCTAGTGGCTGCAGGAACAATCGGTGCTATATTTCTAACTAATTACTAAATAGAAAGTAATACTAAACTAAAGGATGGATTACTCACCAAGTGGGCCCCCTTGGATAATTATCCTCTAAAACTAATGAGAACTCAAATTCTTAAACTCAAAACTTTATTTTATTCACTGTAAATCATGAGTACAAAAGAGTAATATATCTAGATTACTAAAAACTCAAGAATGCAATTACAATATCGAATAATGCAACCTTTTGAAGGAGCATCAAATATTTATTTATACTATCAACTAAACAAGGCAGTCAACTCCACGAACTGGGAGGACACCATTTAGGGAAAATAGAGAAAGTGGAGCGGTGACGGTTACACGTGCATGGAATCTGGTCAAACATGTAGGTCCAAACACAGATTTATCACAACAATAATGCCCACATCTGCTCAACCAACATTAAATTCCACTACAAGGCAGTTACATTCAGTTTTCATGAGGAATCTTCTATCGTTGACCTCCTTTGACCTTTGAGCGATTCCTTTGCTGGACGTTACGATGCATGCCCAACTGGCAGTGTCTTCCTCAACTTAGCATCTTCAAATTAAATCTGCATGGCAATGCCATTACGCACAATAACTACATATCTATAACCACCTTAAGGAGAATTAATTAACCAAATGCAAGATTAATATAGATAGTCCATTTAACATGCCATTTATCATTAAAGGTTTGCAAAAATAAGATTAATTCCAATGTTTATAGTTTGAGGAAAATATCATAAAAGTATCAACACTTAATGTCAAAGTGCATGATAACTTCAGCAACTAGATCACAAATTTTACCCAAACATGAGACCATAAACTAGAATCATCATCTACTACCAACAATCCCATTATTTTCAATAAATGAAATTCTTTTTTGTCCATTCTTAGTAATGTAATCACCTATTATTAGCAATGGTGCTTCATGATTCTCTTCTTGACCATTGAACCATGTTTCTTGTTGACAATATGGATTATCCATTTTAAGGTAAGCATGATGTCCACAATAAATACACTTACACAAACTTCTTGAGTTCCTCACAAAATCCTAAAATTTTCAAGTAGGACATCCATGGTATCCATGAACATTGAGACTAGACAATATGCCATATGTAGGAAGATCATGAATTGTAAACAACAAGGAATCTCTTAAAGTGAATTTGATTGAATGACCATCCCTTAAAGATTGAATTGCTTCAATTCCTTTCCACAATTCCATTATCTCATCATATAATGGATCTAGATAAGCATCAATTGTATTTGAAGTCACATTTTTCTTTCCTAGTATAATCAATGATAGCATTGAGAAAAATGGTTTAGTTGCTAACCATGGAAGCAAGTTATAATTTATTAAAAATACTGGCCAAGTTGACCATTTAGTGCTTTGATCTGAGAATGGGTTCACCCCATCTAGAGCCAAATCCAACCTTATATTACAAGGATCTTGAGAAAAATCAGGCCATTTGTTATCAAATTCCATCTATCTTAGAATCAGGCACATGTCATTTTTTCCATTAGTGCTCTTATTTTGGGAATTCCATTGCATAAGTTCAACAATGTCTCTGTACTTGTACATTTACATTAATCATGGGATTATTGGAAAGTGGCGACGAACCTTTCTAGGAACCACAGCTGATTTCAACCCTTGTCTATACCTCGCTTCATGACATTTTAGAAATTCGCTCTCACTTGTGAGATTCTTGCAAAATAATACACAACCATTCACAGATGTGTGGATGTTTTCATACCCTAAGCATAGCTTACTAATTTCCTTTCAACATTGACTTTGTTTTGTTGGAAATGTGGAGTCAAGTGGTAATAAAAAACTTGATAATGCCAATAACTAATCTACACTCTCATTTGTCCAACCAAACACCACTTGCAAGTTAAGAATTTGAAGGATTGTCGTCAAACAACTTAACCTAGTGTATAAGAGTGAATTTTCACCCTTTATGAAAATTCCCCTTTTTTCCTTCTCCACTTTAGAAAACCAAGTTTGGAGGCTTAATTATACCTAATCTCATTGTGTGGTGCACTGAACCTATAGAGGTGTTGCACTTCTCATTGGTAGTCAACTTTTAACACCCTCTTCAGATGACCGACCCAAATATGGCCATTTTTTTCATCTCCTCTTCAAATTCCCTCCTTCTACATGCTTCAAAAATTCTTTTGCATACCTTCAAGCAATATTCTTCACTCTCTTGCACTCACTTCTTGCATTCTCAAGCATTTAAGTAGCACTCTTGCACTCCACTATAGCAACAACTTCACTCCATCACTTCAGTAGAGCAAGTTTGGGACCACACCATTGCAGCAGAGGCTCGAGTACTCTCATTATCTCCTCCATTAGCCTTGAGTTCTTTTGGTGGAGGTGGTAAGCTTTCCATTCCTCTCCTCTATTACTTGGTTGAGTAAACACATTTACTATTTTGTAGTTTTTTGGTGTTCTTCATTACTATCTTTCTTTATCATACTTGATTTATTGGTTGTTTGTGGAGGTGGAAACACTTAAATGAGGGTCTGAATGAGGTAGACCCCTATACAACCACTCAACATTTTTCTTCCTCTTTGTGTGTAGGTGGACATTATTTTGGGAGCTAGTTGGTGAATGAATTCCTTTGTGAGATCATTCTTGCCACCCTAACTCTTGCATTTTTACTTTATCACATTGGAGAATATTTTTCCTACTTAATATTGTTGTTTTAGCCCTTTAGTGGTAGTTAGCGGGGCCATTAGCTTGTTTTCCTAGGTTTGAACTTGTCTCTTTAGTTGTTTGGCCGTACGAACACCAATGCACTTGAGAGACTCTAGCATGCTGCACTATCATCACAGGACCACGCTTCCATCCTTGAGCAAAGAGTTTCCAAAGGCAT
Source organism: Sequoia sempervirens (assembly GCA_007258455.2). NCBI lineage: Eukaryota > Viridiplantae > Streptophyta > Pinopsida > Cupressales > Cupressaceae > Sequoia > Sequoia sempervirens. Next base: position 36,843,900 of record VDFB02000015.1, read on the forward strand.
AGTGTTGAACCCAAAAACCATATTTCCTAGCCTTGTTATGTATCTCAGGTCTGTAGAGTGATCGAGGGACTTTATATTCCTTATCATTCTCGTCTTGCATTCCCTAACATCTCGTTAGGTTGAGGTAAGTTAGGGCAGCCTTCCGCTCTTGGCCCTCCATAACCTGGGGCCTTGAATGTGGTTGGTCCACCTCTCTTACACCTACAATTATCATACACAAGATTTGTATAATCCTCCATCAATTTGTCCCAATCATCGTTTAGACCCTCATTCAACATTCTATCAACTTCAAACCCTTCATCTAACATTCCTGCCTCTTCATCTATGTTTGGTTCCACTTCATCTATGTTTGGTACCAGTTCATCTATGTTTGTTGATACTTCATCTCTCACACTCTACCATTCTATCATATATTCATAATAATTGACATTCCAAGGGCTTATACCACTATGAAGATATCTTATCACATGTCGATAAATCTAACTTCTTTTTTTCACCTTTCCACCAAGACTGTCATTACATGGACATGCATAATTGTCCATGTCACTCTCATCGACTATTCTCTCATCAAATGTGTGGTATTGATCCCTAGTCAACCTTCAATATTGATCCATCTGTAATGTTCTAAGCATAGCAAAAAAAATTACAGACTAAGAGAAAACAATTATTATTTTTAATTAAAAGCAATTTCCATAGCAATAGAGTTATAGAGAGTAAATACAATAGAGAGTTTAACTAATGAATTGTAAAAAATAGATTTTTGTAGTTTATATTCAAATTGTTGATTACATTGCATTGCATATATTCCAAACTCAAAGCATTACTTCACATTGCATAACTAATAACTAGATGTTGATAGATGAAAAAATGTAAAAAAATATTTAATAAGAGACAAACTATTTTTTTAATTGAAAGGAATTTCCATAGCAATACAATTATAGAGAGCAAATAAAATTGAGAGTTTAACTAATGAATTGTAAAAAATAGTTTTTTGTAGTTTATATTCAAATTGTTGATTACATTGCATTGCACATCTTTCAAACTCAAAGCATTACTTCACATTGCATAACTAATAACTATATGTTGATAGATGACAAAATTTCAATTACAATATAACTTTTACAAAGTCAACCCGATTAGGGGAAATTTACATTAAAAATGGGCCTCCTAAGGAACTCTAAAAAAGAAAAAATTATCTCATATAATACAAATTATTTAAATGTAAAAAATATAAATTACTTAACTACATGAGTTAAGTGGGGACACACGTTTCTATTATAATTCCTTAAAAAACTGAAGTCTATAATTTTTTAAAAGTGGTAACATATATTTCTAGTATAATTTATTAAGAAACTCAAGTTTACTTTCTTCATTATTTATTTTTTATTTAAAAACTCTTAAACTCAAGTTTGGTAACTTATATTTCTATTATAATTTATTAAAAAAGTCAAGTTCACTTTCTTTTGTTGATTTTTTTTTTTAAATTATTTGTTTTTATTTAAAAGTGGCAAAAGTAAAAGTAACTTTTGATATTTTATTTTTTACTTAGTATTTTATTATATATATATATGATTTTATACATTTAGATTTATTATGCTATGTATGTTTATTTAAATAAACACGTTTATAGGTTTTATAATAGTATATTTATATTTAAAAAAGTATGTTGAGGGATATCTTTTTTTCTATAGTCTCTTTGATTTTCTCATTTTCTTTCCTTTACAATTTTTTGGCTTTTAATTTTAATTTTTTCAATTATTTTTTCCATAGTTTCGATTTTCTCCAACTTTTTCTCCTTCCAATTTTCCAATTTGTTTTTGGTTTTATTTTATTTTATCCAATTTTTTTTTGGTTTTTAAATTTATTTGGTTCGTAGTTTTTATGAGAACAATTTTTAATTTCTTTTAGTTTTTTTTCCCATTTTTTTTGTTTTTATTTTATTTTATTTTTGCTATATATTTACATGAATATTGTAGAGTGCCTCTCAACGTAAATAGTAGTAAAGTATATTTTATTTTATACTTAATATTTTATTTTATATAAATTTTATATATTAAATCAAATTTCATATTATAGATTTAGATTTATTATTTTAAATATGTTAATAACAAGTTTAATAATTATGTCGATAGGCATTCTATAGGTGGAGATGAGAGCACTCATTTTGTTTGTGTAAATATATAGAAAAAAAAATAAAAAATCTAAAATAAAAAACGAAATTAGAAAAAATAAAAACCAAAAAAAAAAGAAGAAATGGTTGAAGCAAAAAATTGGAGAAAATTAAAAAATTATAATTTTTACAAATTTTTAATATTTAAAAAAAATTATATTTTTTTTAAAGAATAAAAATATTTTTTTGAAAATATAAAAATTCTATAATAGAACTTAATAGAACTTAAGAATATAAATCTAAAAAACAAAAAGAATATTTTATATTTAGAAATATGAATGTGATAGAATAGGATATGTAAGTTAAATTAACCATCATGAGTTAATTCATAATATTTTAGAAAGTTTTATTTTATAAAATAAATAATTTTATTTTTATTTTGGATGATGTCACTGTATAGGTTGATGTCATTTTTTAGTTGATTTTATAATTTAAAAAGCTAATGATGTCATCCTTAGGAGGCCCATTTTTTTATGTAAATTTCCCCTAATAGTAAGTAGTTAAGAAATTACTTCACATTGCATAACTAATAACTAGGCGAAGCTGCCAATTGCATTTGCTTGTCATGGCATTCCATGAGACAACATTTCTTTGAGGCATTTTTTCAAAAAGTTCACTTCCTTGTCTATGCTACCAAATTTTTCATACATGTCTACCAAAGAATTTTATCAAATAGTTCACTACCTTGTTGGTATGGCTAAAAGCCTAAAACAAGTGCTTTCAAACAAGCTATAGATGTTTGGAAAAAATATATCAAAGAATAATAGTAAGCAATAGAATAGACAAGGCAGTGAATTGATTGAAAAAATGCCTCAAAGAAATGTGGTCTCTATTGCAAGAATGGAAAAATTGAAGGTGTTGTCATTGATGTCAACCAGTCAACTGGTTATCGACTAGTTGTTGTTGGTTGTATATGTCGAGGATATTGAGAAAATTGTAATAAAGATATGTTGTAGGAATTTAGTGGTTGCTCTAGGTTTTAATCCAAATTTTCTCCTATGTTTGTGTGGTTCAACCATGTTGTTCATGGTTGTTAGAAGATGCTATATTTAGATTTTTGGTTTTTGATTTGTTGTGCAAGGTAAGTTGTGTTCACTAGTTGTGAACTATGGTTTTCTATGTTTCTGGTTGAGGTCTGGGAGAAATGTTGTTGGTCTAGATTTCTCTTTGATAAATTCTTATGACTTGTGGTTCTCAAGTTAAGTTTTCCTAATTGTATTGAAGATAATATTGACAATTGGAAAGTTTGTGCTTAATGGTTCTATGTGTTTTACATTGGTTTTGTTGCCCTTGTGTGAAATACTACTTTCAAGATTGATGAAGTGTGTTGGATCTATTTGGGTCCCTATGAAGCATGTGTTTGGGTCATCCTCATTCTAATTCCTCCCTCAGATGTCTTGGCACTGACCTAATTTGAGTTTGGATTTGGATGGATGACTTTGGATATGTTTCAAAGTTGAAGATGGTATAAATGCAAGATGAGTTAAGTGATAGAAAACATACAAGAGCGAAGAAGAAGAGCTATAAGAGAAAAGAGAAAGTGCAGTTTGGTGTGACGTTGATTCTATTCAGTAAGTGTGTGTGTGTGTTGCGAGTGTGGAAGATCAGTGCAAAGCTTAATGTTGAGTTTTTGAATGTAGTGAGCAAAAGGAGAACTCCATCATTCATGCAAGTTGATCAAGTGACTGTGGTGGAATCCTTTGTTGCATTGGGATTGTAATCTCTCTGTAACAAGTTTTCTTTGTATTCTTTGTATCTTTGTGGTAGTGAGCCCTTCAGTTTGTTAGCCCTATTGGATAGTGAGTCCTTGTTTCAAAAAGTGAGCCTTATTTCAAGTAGTGAGCCTCTTGTAATTAGTTTTGATATTCTCTATTGTGTGAGTTAATCCTCACCATGGTTTTTCCCTCATTGGGTTTTCCATGTAAATATGGTGTTAATGTGTTTATGTGTTGGATTTGAGTTTTTGCATTAGCATTTTATGATTAATCATTTAAGTAGTATTAAGTATTTGTTTCGGTGATTGAATTAAAGGTTTAATTTTGTGAAAATTGATTCACCCACTACTGTCAGTTATGTTATTCAACAATTGGTATCAGAGCAAGGTTCCTTGGTGAAGATCTTAACTGCTTGAGGAAGGTCAAAGATGGTGAGCAAAATGGTTTTTGATTATCTGAGGTTTGATGGAACTAATTATGGTATCTAGAAAGTATTGATGGAAGAATATCTGGAGTATTATGGATATGATGTGGAGAAAGCTTAAAAAAATACTTATACTCCTCTTGCTAATAGTCTAAGTACACCTAAAGAGATCAAAGAACATGAAGTGAAAAGTAAGGCAAAGTTCATTTGAAGAATAGTCTGGTACATTTTGAATTAATTAAGGTTTAAAACTTGAAGGTGGCTAAGGAAGTCTAGGATGCCTTGGAAAGAGTGCATGATGTTGATGAAAGAGTCAAAGAAGCAAAATTATAGAATTTGGAAACAATGTTTGATCTTCTACAATTTTCTGAAGATGAGAATGTCAAAGCTTATGTATAGAAATTGGACGAGATAGTTGTTGGAATGCAAGGACTTGGTGCAACTATAGATGAAACTAGGATTGTAAGGAAGATTCTCAGAACTCTTCTTGATTCCTACAATGAGAAGGTGAGTGCTATTGAGCAGACTATAGATTATAAGACCTATACTAAGGATCTGTTGTTAGGATTTTTGACATGTTATGAGATGAGGAAGTTGAGTCTAAGGAATGGGTGCAAATTAGAGACTACTTTTAAATCTAAAAATTTGAAGATACAGATGAAGAAAACTTTGATGGAATAGAAGCTAACTTTGTAAGAAGAATGAGGAAAGTCTCTGGTAAGTATGAAGGTAAGTTTCCCTTTAAGTGCTTTAGTTGTGGAGAAATAGGTCATTATGCTATGAAGTGTCTAGAAAGAGCTAAAAGAAATAAAGATATGAGAAAGAAAAGAAAGGAGAGAAGATTAACAAAGCTTACTATGTGAATTAGAATGTTAGTATATCTGATGAGGATTCAAAATATGAAGACCCTAATGAAAATGAATGCTTGTTCTTGGTGATTTAGGATGAACCTACTTCTACTAATTCTGAAAGACAGGCAAAAGAAAGCCCTCTGGAGAAGGATAAAAATGAAGGTACAGTTATCTCTGCCCTGCATGCTAAACAAGAGAAGAATTATTGGGTAGTTGTTAGTGGTTGTTCACATCACATGACTAGTGATAAAAGTAAGTTTGTTAAGCTAGAAAAATATGATTGAGGCTTTATTATGTTTGGACAAGATACTGGTGCTAAAATCTATGGGATAGGTTCAGTAAGTTTTGACAGAAAGCATCATACTAACGATGTCTACTATATTAAGGGTTTAAGGAATAATTTTTTGAGTGTTGGTCAAATGTGCAAAAAAGATATGATCTTTTGTTCAAGGATGAGAGATGTGAGATCCAGAAAGGATCTAAAACATTGATTGCTACAAGAAAGAAATTTGAAGGGAATATCTATCAACTTAAGGGTGTTGATGGATGATGCTTTATGATTTAGATTAATGAAAATTGGTTATGGAATAGGAGAATGTGTCACATGAATTTTGATAACTTGGCAAGGATTAGTGCTATTTAATCCATGAGATATTTAGCAAGAATTGCATATCCTATTAATGTTATTTGTAGGAATTGTCAGTTTGGGATGTATTGGGTTTTGACCTAATCTTGGCTCTAGAGGAGTCACATAGATTAGGTACAATGTTGAAACACTTCAATGTCACAAATATAGTGGGTATGTGCAGGATCATCATGGAAAAAATAGGCCCTTAAGTGGCAAAAAAATTAGAAAAATCAGAGTTAGACAACTTGACGTAAAAATTTGAATATGTTATCTATATTATTTCAAAAATATGTAAGAATAGAATATATAGAAAATTAAATGTAGTTTCTAAAATACTAGGTTTGTTTAAAAAGGAAAAATCTATTTGGTCAAAATTTGAAATTTTAATACAAGTACTTAAATTTCAGGGAAAAAATAAGAAGTAGGTGTCTATCTGACCACCCTAAACACAATAAAATGATAATATTATTTTATAAGATTTTAGATATAAGTAGAGGACTCATGCCTCAATGTGACGATATTTTTTTGTAATTTTTTTCCAAGTAAAAATTAATTATTATTTTTTATTACAACTTTTTAAAAAATATAAAAGCTCATATGTCTGACCACCTTAACATGGTCAAAACTTCATGAAATTTATTTTTTATTTTTTTAATCCTATAGTATACGAAGCATAGAATGTGACACATGTTTTGGATTCAAAAAATGTGATACCATTTGAAAGCTATAAAAAAATTTCAATCAGCCTATCAATCAAGACTTTTATCGTAATTTGAATAGAAAATGATTAATAATTACTTATTAAATTCAAAATAAAGCATAAATTATATCATTGGAAATCTGAGAATCTCCTTCAAAAACCATTTTCATTTCATCAATTTTGGGTAAAAAAATAGTCATCAGCCACATACCCATCATATTGCCATTTTTGGTCCATCATGATCCTGTACATACCCTAGCCATACTTCAAAAAGTAAAGGAGCCAAAAACCTTTTCAGATTTTAGGCCCGTTTCACTATGTAATATAGTCTACAAGATCTTCACAAAGGTGATTTAGTTGAGATTGCAACCCCTCATCTAAAATGTCATTTCTCAAGAACAAGGAGGCTTTGTCCCGGGTAGAGAGACGACAAAAGGGGCATTAGTGTCACATGAGGTAATTCACTCTACTAAATCAAATCAATTGTCATCTTTTATTATAAAATTAGATATGATGAAAGACTACAATAGAGTGGATTAGGATTTTCTTATCAAGGTACTGGATAAGTTTGTTTTCTCTAAGAAATAGTGCCAGTGGATATTGTCATGTCTGTCGGGTGTACATTTCTCAGTGTTAATCAATGGTTCTCCTTGTGGATTATTTAAGGAAACACAAGCTGTAAGACAAGGTGATTCATTTTCACCCTTTCTTTTCATAATCATGGCAAAGGCATTGAGTAGGGCTATAAAAGAGAAGCATTCCAAGGGTTTATGGCAAGGAATTCTTATTGCACAAATAGATATGTCAATTACCCATATTTATTTGCAAATGACACCTTATTATATGGTAAAGAAACTATCTCAAAAGCTAAACAAATAAAAGAGGTTTTGGATAAATACTCACTGGTGTCAGGGAAAAGAATTAATGCTCAAAAGTCAAAAATCTATGTGTTCAATGCTAAAGTTTCTATAAAAATAAAAATTATCAAAATATTGGGTTTCCAAGAAGCAGATCTTGCTTGTATGTATTTAGGTATTCCATTTTTCATGGGGACCAATAAACTAGCTTATTGGACTAAGGTCATAGAGAGAATAAAGAAAAGAATTTGTGCCTGGAAAGCTCAGTGGCTATCTTTTTTAGGTCAAATTATATTAATAAAATCTATTCTTTTTGCAATACCTAACTATTTCATTTCAGTTTTAAGGGCTCACAATACAGTAGTTGACCAAATTCAAAAAAAATTAAGAAGCTTCATTTGGAAATGGAATATGAATGACACCAAAAAAATCCCTTTAATATCATTAGATAGTATGGTGTCAGAAAAACTAAAAGGAGGAGTGGGCTTGCATGATATATCAAAATGTAATCAGTCTTTTGGTGGGAAACTCATTTGGAAAATGTATACTAAATTAGAGTCAAAATGGTGCTCTTTGATGAGGGAAAAATATCCTAACAGCCAAGATCTTAAGAGAATTTTCACAGTTTCTAATCCTCCTCAAGGGCCAGCCATGTGGAATTTCATGATCTCATGCAGAAAGGTGATTACATCATATATTTCATGGGAGCTCAATAAGGGAGATGAAGTTAACTTTTGGAGTGATTCGTCGAATGGGCATCCACCTTTGGGAAATTGCCAAGAGTTACAATTAGAAATCCTAGTGTTTTCTTAGTTGTGAGGGGAAAAGCTAATAGATTATGTCAAATCAATTGAGTCTACATCAAGGAGAGTGGTTTGGAAAGACTTTTCTTTGGAGAAAATACCAAAATATCAACAAGATTTACTGGAATAGATCATGAATAGCAGAATAATATTCTTATCAGGGAAAGTTGATCAAGTAATCTAGGCACCATCCAAAACTGGATCTTATTCAATCAAGCAAGGGTAAAAAGAAATTCTAAGCAGGGGTGACTCCACTCAATTCTTAGAGGACATTCTTGTTCTACTGGAACAGTGTGGTTTTACCAAAAGCAGGTAGTTTTGCATGGTTAGTAATGAGAAACAAAGCTCTAACAAGTGATCGAATGGTCAAGTTGGGAATCACGAAACCTTCCAGCTGTGTTTTATGTAATCAAGCTATTGAGGATCATGATCACTTGTTTCTACAATGTCCTTTTTCTCAGTCTTATTGGTTATTTGTTTTGGAAAAATTGAACTTCTTTTCTCCTTTACCGAACTCAGTTTCAGATCTATTTTTTGCTTGGCCTATGTTATACAAGTCTTCATTATTTTCCTACATCTAGCAAGCTATTCTAGCTCTAGTAGTATGGGATATATGGTGGGAAAGGAATAAACTTATTTTTTAGAAAATCCTTGTCTTCTATCTAGACTATTTAGGTTTTGACTGAAAAGTCAATTTCAGAAGTAGTAAACACTTGGGTTCAAGATCATAAAATGTGGGGGAAATATTTTCATCTTGGGGTAACTACATTTTGAAGAATTGGAAATATATAATGCTTCCTTTTAAAGGGAGAATGCAGCAGCCTCATAATACAAAATTAGATAGGAGTACAATAAAATGGCTCCCGCCAATGGAAGGTTTCTACAAATTAAACTTTAGCAGTGCCTCTAGGGGTAACCCTAGCACTTCAAGAGTAGGTGTTTGCATTAGGGATACAAAAGGCATTGTCAAGGCAGCTAGATCAATAATCCTTCCATTAGGGTCTAATAATATTGTAGTCTTTGGCACTCTTCATGGTCTTCTCCTCGCAAGACAACTCCAAATCAAAGCAACCCATGTAGAAGGTGACTCTCTGGTAGTGGTAAATGCTTGCAAACAAAAATATTGCTTTGATTCGTCTATACAATATGTATTGCAAATTGTATGGAAATTGTTAGAGGAATTTGAAAGATATCATATTTCACATGTCTACAAAGAGGGTAATAATCTTGTAGACTATTTAGCTAATATGGGTTGTGATAGAAAGGAAATACTCTTTTTGGAAAATAGTCAGGATTTGGAGGATTTTTCAGAATTAAAGGAAATTATAGTTAGAGAACGTGTTTCCTAACTTCAAATGAAAATCAAGTGAAGGGGCAGAGTACACATTTCCTAAAGTCACCTAAATTTTAATCAATAATGATGCAATAGCATAATCAGTGTGGGAAGAATGTATACTCTCATAATCTTGTTTGCAAGATATCATCCATTGTGGGGATTACATGGCACAGTCAGTGGAGAGCTAGAATTAACACATGTGTTATAAGGGATTTCAGTGTAATGATGGTTCATTAAATCACATTGGAGTATGCATCAGATTGAAAGGACACTCAACGTTCACCTGATGATGCTAGAAATTGATCAAATATCCCAATTTGATCATATCACTTCAATCCTTTTATTTTCCTAATGCTTTCTCTGTCATGTAGGTACATGACAATCATATTTTGAAGTGCACATATTTGCATCAAATATTTGGGCCTTTGACTTACATGAGCTAAAATTTATGAGAGTTGGATTGGTTTTAATTCTTAGTCCTTTGTATTCTTGTTCATCACGATAATGTATTATGTCATTGGTGAAAGATTTCCATAAAAAGGCGTTCAAGAACTTGTTTTTTTCATAACTGATTTCATAAGGAGAAGGGCATTGGAAAGCTCCGCCACTTGCCATAAATTGAAGAGAGGTAGTTCAGAATTGAGGTGGTAGCTAAATGGATTTCCGCCCATGGAACTTTAGGGTGTCCTTACCCATCAAGCCATGGGAGAAACTATTCAAGGAATACCTGTCACATGATGCTCTCAAACTAATGTTTAAGGTAGATTGCACCAAAGTAGAGGATTGCATTCAAACCATTTTGGGTATTGATGTTACTAGTATGCAAGCTCAATGTCTTCTTTCCTTGTCTTAGGTGATATCCATTTTCGTTTCTAATGCAATGGATTTGATTCAATCCTTGGGTGAAATTGAGGAATTTTCTAGGAAGTTTGTCAATTTTCAATTTATGTTGGATAATGCCATACTCAAAGTAGTGCAAGCATATAATACTTTTAGTGGGCAAGGGTATATTGGTGGGCTCTTTCCCAAAGATTTTGTGTAATGTCATCAAGGTTTTGAATAAATATTTGATGCCATCAGGCTATCTCTCCAACACAAAAATGATAATATCTTGTTGTAGGCTTTGAGGAAAAAATGTCATTGTGTTTGCACTGTAATGGAGGTAGACATTAAGGAGAAGTATTATGCCCTAGATTTCCTAAGAGAACATGTTCTGCATCATGTGACTAATAGATTGCAGTTGGATTTACAGCTTAGGGTTAACTCACTGGTTCATGGACCAAAGAATGCACAATTTGTACGCATTGTTCAGCCCGCAAGTAGCTCTCATGAGAATACAAATATTGTCAGTGCAAGATTGGCTTGATGTATGTAGTTTGCTAGAGTACCTATTGGAGGGAGAAGTGTGTTTGAGAGGGGATTTCAACTGACAGAGGGATTGGAGATGCAAGATGAAAATTCAGTGAATAGTGACTTCATGGAAGAATAGTTCTAGTATTTTGTGGGGGGTATTTTTGCTCAAAATATGGTGTTTCTAGTTTTTTTGTAAGGGTTTAGATCTAATAGTTTATGGGCAGTAGCTTGTTTATCTATGTAAATTCAGTATCAGATGTATGGAGGTATTCAAAGTAGATAATCTAGGAACAATAAGCTGAATTTTGAATTTTTAGCATGATTAGCATAAATTTTTAAACTTTGACTCTTCAAATATGTAAATTTCTTATTTTATATAATATATATATATAGGCTCCTGTGCCTTTCACCAAAAAAAAAGGAAATCATTACTGATCAAAGGAATAGTCCACTATTAGACTATCGGATTTAGTTCATATAGATCTTTGTGGTCCTACAAGAGTAAGAAGTTTACTTGGTGAGAGGTACTTTATGCTTTTAATTCATGATTATTCTAGATATACATGGGTTACATTTCTTAGAGATAAATCAGACGCATTAGATAGATTCAAGGCATTCAAATCTATAGTTGAAAATGAAGTAAATTTGAAGATTAAATGCTTAAGGTCTGATAGAGGTGGAGAATTAACCTCCCATGAGTTTAAAATGTTTTATGAAGTGCATGGAATAAGTAGATAGTTATCTACTCTAAGAACTCCTCAGCTAAATGGAGTTGTTGAAAGGAAAAATAGAATAGTTCAAGAGGCTATTAGATCAATGATTACTAAGGCTAGTTTACTGGAAAGAAGCTATTCACACTATTGTTTATGTATTCAATCGAGTTCAAGCAAGAGAAAATAGTACAAAGACTCCCTATGAGATATGGCATGGAAGAATTCCTATTCTTAAATATTTCAAGGTATTCAAAAGCAAATGCTATATCAGAAGAGATGAAGAAACTTTGGGTAAGTTTGATGTAAGAAGTGATGAAGGCATTTTTCTTGGATACTCTACTAATAGCAAGGCATATAGATGTTTCATTAAAAGACTGAGAAATATTGTAGAAAGTTCTAATGTCAAGGTTGATGAGACAATAAAGAATTCTATTGACATTGATGGATATGTATTTGATGATCTTGATTGTATAGGAATATAAGAGATTGTGGAAGAAGAGGAAAAATATGAGCAAGGGAAGCAGGATGAACAAAATGAAACAAAAGAAGATACTTTGGTGATGTCCCCTAAGACACCAAAATATGTATAGAAGAATCATTCATAAAGTCAAATTATTAGAGACAAGAAAAAAGTGTGATGACTAGAAGCAGAGTTATTGTTGAAGTGAATCTATGCTTACTTTTTGAGATTGAATCGAAGACTGCAAGTGAAGCTTGTAAAGATGAACATTGGAAGGAAGCAATAAAAGAAGAACTCATGCAGATTGAGAAGAACCAAACTTGGGAATTTGTCCCAAGAATAGTACATAAAAACATCATTGGATCAAAGTGGGTATTCATAAATAAGTTGAATGAGAATGGAGAAGTTGTTAGAAACAAAATGAGGCTTGTGTGTAAAGGGTACTCACAAGTAGAAGGCATAGATTTTAAGGAAAAGTTTTCTCCAATAGAAACAAAGGAAGCTATAAGGATGTTCTTGGCATTAGTTGCTCATAAAGACTTTAAGGTCTATCAGATGGATGTCAAGTCAGCATTTTTGAATGGTGAGGTAGAAGAAGAAGTTTATATAGAACAACCAAAAGGATTTATGTTAACAAATCAACTAGATATGGTGTGCATATTGAAGAAAGCTTTATATGGATTGAAGCAAGCTCCTAGAGCTTGGTATGCAAGGTTAGATAGGTATTTGATTCAGCAAGGTTTTAACAAAGGTACGACATATAGTAATCTATACTTTAAGATTGAAAATGACAAAATCTTGATTGTAGTAGTGTATGTTGATGACATTATCTTTGGAGGAAATGAAAATGTGTGCAAAAACTTTGCAGAAGAAATGCAAAAATAATTTGAAATGTCTATGTTTGGGGAGATGAATTTCTTTCTTGGGCTACAAATTAATCAAACAGAGAAAGGAATTTTCATTTCATAGTCTAAGTATGTGAGAGAGATGTTGAAGAAGTTTGGGATGGATGGTTCCAAATAGGTAAGTACTCCTATGGTGACTGGCTACAAATTGGGTAAAGATGGTGATTCACCTATGGCTAATCAGAGCAAGTATAGATCTATAATTGGTGTATTATTGTATTTGACTACTACTAGACCAGATATCATGCATGTTGTCTTTCTTGTGGCTAGATTTCAAGAAGACCCTAAGGAAACTCATGCTGCTACTGTTAAAATATTTTTTTAGATATTGAATGGCACTCCAAATTATGGATTGTGATATCCTAAAGATATTGATTTTGCACTTAGTTCCTATATAGATGTAGATTGGGCTGGATGTGTAGATGGTAGAAAAAGTACAAGTGGTGGTGCATTCTTTCCTGGATGTAGATTGGTGGAATGGTTGGGTAAAAAGCAAGATTCAGTCTCCTTATCTATTGCTGAAGTTGAGTATATTGTTGTTGCATCTTGCTATACACAAGTTTTATGGATGAAAAAGACATTGAAAGATATCACAGTCGTATATGATGATCCTATTTCTATTTTATGTGATAATACAAGTGCAATTAACATTTTGAAGAACCCTATGATGCACTTGATGATGAAGCATATATCTATCAGATATAATTTCTTAAGAGAGAAGGGTATGGAGAATGAAGTAAAGCTTGAGTATGTTCCGACAAAGGATCTGATTGTTAATATTTTCATGAAGGCTCTTCCTAAAGATACTTTTGAGTATCTCTGATAGAAATTAGGTTTTATTTCCCCTCCTTTCTCAAAATACATGCATATGGAGATGCATTAGTCTGATGGATCTATGGATCTATCTTTCTTTTGGAAATATGTTTTGGTGGCTACCTCTTAGGGGGAGCATGTAGTATCAAGTGTTGTCATTATGAGTATTCTATTTTTCATGTCAAAGGAGAAATCAATGTAAAATATTTTGTTTCCTTTTCCATTGATTTCAAAGGGGGAGAAGAAGCATGTGAAAAAGGAAAGGAAGAATGGGAGAAGAAGCATGTGAAAGGAAAGGAAGCGTATAATAAATTATCTACTAAGGGGGAGAAACAAAAAAGTGTATTTAGAGCTTGTATGTTGTCTTTAATGGTTTTTCACATCATGTGTTGCAATCAACAAAAAATGGGGAGATTGTTGCAAGAATGGGAAGATTGAAGGTGTTGTCATTGATATCAATCGGTCAACTTATTATCAACTAGTTGCTATTGGCTATATATGTCGAGGATATTGAGAAAATTGTAATAAAGATATTTTGTAGGTATTCAATGGTTGCTCTGGGTTTTGGTCTAGATTTTCTCCTATGTTTGTGCAGTTTAGACATTTTGTTCATGGTTGTTAGAAGATTTTATATTCATATTTTTGGCTATTGATTTGTTGTATAGTGCAAGTTGTGTTCACTAGTTGTGAAAATTTGTGGTTTTCTATGTTTCTGGTTGAGGTCCGAGAGAAATGTTTTTGGTCTAGATTTCTCTTTGATAAAGTCTTATGACTTGTGGTTCTAAATTTAAGTTTCCCTAATGGTATTGAAGATAATTTTGGCATTTGGAAAGTTTATGCTTAATGGTTCTATGTGTATTACATTGGTTTGGCCGACCTTGTGTGAAATACTACTTTTGAGATTGATGAAGCATGTTGGATCTATTTGGGTCCCTATGAAGTGTGTGTTTTGGTCACCCTCATTTTAATTCCACCCTAGGATGTCTTTGAGATGACCTAATTTGAATTTGGATTTGGATGGCCAACTTTGGATATGTTGCAAAATTGAAGATGGTATACATGCAAGATGAGTTAGGTGATAGAAAACATACAAGAGCGAAGAAGAAGAGCTATAAGAGAAAAGAGAAAGTGCAGTTTAATGCAACATTGATTATATTCTGTAAGTGTGTGTGTGGAAGATCAGTGCAAAGCTTAATGTTGAGTTTTTGGATGTAGTGAGCAAAAGGAGAACTCTATCATTCATGCAAGTTGATCAAGTGATTGTGGTAGAATCCTTTGTTGCATTGAGATTGTAGTCTCTCTATAACAAGTCATCTATGTATTCTTTATATCTCTATGGTAGTGATCCCTCTAGGTTGTTAGCCCTATTGGACAGTGAGTCCTTGTTCCAGAAAGTGACTCCTTGTTTCAAGCAATGAGCCTTATTTCAGGTAGTGAGCCTCTTGTAATCAGTTTTGATATTCTCTATAATGTGAGTTAATCCTAACCATGGTTTTTCCCTCATTGGGTTTTCCATGTAAATCTAGTGTTAATGTGTTTATGTGTTGGATTTGAGTTTCTAAATTGGCATTTGATGATTAATCATTTAAGTAGTATTAAGTATTAGTTCTGGTGATTGAATTAAAGGTTTAATTATGTGACAATTGATTCACCCCCCTTCTCAGTTTTCCTATTCAAAATTCTCATGGTGATGGAATGCCATGAAAATCCATAACAATTTTCTTGTCATGGAATTCTTCATGGAATTCCATCACCATGAGACCACATTTCTTTGAGGCATTTTTTCCAAAGTCCATTTTTTTTTCTATGCTACCACATTTTTCATACATGTCTACCAAAGCATTTTATCAAACAATTCACCACCTTGCTGCTATGGCTAAAAGCCTAAAATAGGTGATTTTAAAAAATCTATGGATGCTTGGGAAAAATCTATCAAAGCATAATAGTAAGCAACAAGCTAGGGTCTCATGGTTTTTTTTGCACAAAAATAAAAAAATGATTTTATTTACATTTTTTTGTATATTTTAAATGTAATTTTTCTGCAATTTTGCTATTTGAAATGGGGAAAAGTATTTGTGGTCAATTTTGTGCACTTTTTAATTGTATGATTCTCACAACTAGTGAAAAAGGTAGTGTTCATGAAGGAATGGGAAATATGTGTAGAGCCTTTTAATTATACACATACTTTGCAATGGAATTGAATCATTTAGCAAACCATTTTTTCTTTAGAGGGAAACATTTTCTTGTGGAACAGTTAACTAAGACTGCTCTTGTTTCAATTGAGGTACCCTCTCATGAAATATCATTCATATTATAATCTTGCATGATCTTATCATACTAAAGGTGATTATGACACAACTGGCCACTACTACATGGCATCAGTCAAGGAAAGCTAGAGGCCACAAGATTTTATGGATAGGTTCAATTGAAGCTGGGAGATCTTAAGAGTTCTCTCTTAAATTTTGAAAAGGTTTTGGAGGTCCACCTAGAGAATTGTGAGAGATTAAAAGTTGTAAGCCATATATATGCTCAACAAGGGTAGGTAGAGAAGGCTTTAGAAATTTTAAGAAAGCAAACTCGCATAGATCCACATGATTCCCATGAATTTATCAAGATGGGTGAGTTATTAATATTTTCAGACCTAGTGCAACCTTATATTCTCTTAAGATGCCAAAGTATCTTCTGAAGAAGAGCAGAGAAGAAGTACCCATTCAATTGTTAAACAACATTGGGGTTCTTCATTTTAAGCATGAGGAACTAGAGTTGGATCAACAAACTTTTATGGAGACATTAGGAAATGATGTTATGCCTCTACATAAATCTTTGTGGTCAATTTTGTGCATTTTTTACTTGTAGGTTTCTCATAGTTAATGAAAAAGGTAGTGTTCATGAAGGAATGGAAAAGATGTGTAGAGCCCTTGAATTATACTCATACTGTGCAATGGCATTGAGTCATTTAGCAAACCATTTTTTCTTCACTACGTGGTAGCATTTTCTTGTAGAAAAATTGATTGAGACAACTCTTGTTTCAACTGACCACCCTCTCATGAAATCTCATTCATATTATATTCTTGCACGATCTTATCATAGTAAAGGTGATTATGAAACCATTGGCCACTACTACATGACATCAGTCAAGGAAAGCCATAGGCCACAAGATTTTGTGGATAGGTTCAATTGAAGCTAGGAGATCTTAAGAGTTCTCTCTCAAATTTTGAAATGGTTTTAGAGGTCCACCCTGAGAACTGTGAGAGCTTAAAATCTATAGGCCATATATATGCTCAGCAAGGGTAGGTAGAGAAGGCTTTAGAAATTTCAAGAAAGGAAACTTGCATAGATCCACATGCTACCCATGCATTTATTAAGATGGGTGAGTTATTAATATCATCAAACCCCAATGTAGCCTTAGATTCTCTTAAGACGCCAAAGTCTCTTCTGAAGAAGAAAAAAGAATAAGTACCCATTTAATTGTTAAACAACATTGGGGATCTTCATTTTAAGCGTGATTAACTAGAGTTGGCTCAACAAACTTTTATGGAGGCATTCAGAAATGGCATTTGGGTTGAATTCCTAAATAAAAGCCCCAATGCTAATTCTATAATTTTTCCTATGCTATTTAAGGATATAAAATTCTTCCATCCACTAGAAGAAGGTGGTGTTTCACTTGAGTTACCATGGGATAAAGTCACGACACTATTTAATCTTGCCAGGTTGTTTGAATAGCTACATGATACTGAAAAATGAAAATCTTTTATATAGGCTAATATTGTTCAAGTTTCCTAATTATGTGGATGCATATCTACATCTTGCAGCCATGGCTTAGGCTCATAATGATATCCAACTAAACCTAGAAGTGATTGGGGATGCACTAAATGTGGATAAAAACTCATCAAATTCTTTATCTATGCTTGGAAAATGGAACTAAAAATAAATGACTAGCTTAAAGCAAAGAAACAAATAAAGCTAGACAAAGTGAATCAGATGCAAAGAATTCTTATGTTGATATGTGACTTGGAAATTGGAATTATTTTGAAGCTTTTCACAACAAGAGGATAGATTCAAAGGTGGATGCACAACATCTTGAGTAGGCTAGAGAACTATATTGTAAAGTGTTGGCACAAAGACTAGGAAATGTTTATGCTACAAATGGGGCAGCCATTGTGCTAACTAAAAGGGGTCAATTTGATATTGCAAAGGAAATTTTTACATGGGTACAAGGAGCTACAATAGGAAACATCTTTATTTAGATGCCTAATGTGTGGGTAAATCTAGCACATGTTTACTTTACACAAGGACGATTTGCTCTTGCAGTGAAAATGTATCAAAATTGTTTGAGGAAATTCTATTTTGGCACTGACACCCAAGTTTTATTATATTTAGCTTGAACACATTATGAAGCAGAATAGTGGCAGGACTGTTAAAATACATTATTGAGAGAAGTAGATTATAACTACTATAAATTTCCAATCAGAAAAATATAGATGTGTTTAATGTAATTAGGGTTTCAAATTACCTCTAAATTCGCTATAGAGGGTGTCCCCAAATCTGACTTCACTACAGAGGGCCTCATTGACTTCAAATTAGTTGCAAAAAACTCCAAATTTCAAGCCCTTTCTTTCCTTTTTAGAAGTCTCCACACTAGTAGAATTTGGAAAATAAATGACTAGGTGACTAAAAATTTTAGTCACAATAAATAAATAAATGAATAAATTATACTAATTTTTTGCAACATAGCTATAAATGACTAAATAAATGACTAATTTGATCATCAGGTTAAAAAACACTAACTAATTAGTCACACAAATAAAAATAAAATAATTAGTCACACGAATTGGTAATTTCCCTCTTCCCCACCATTTAAAAATTTTATTACAATTAAAAGTACCGCATAAAACATTTCCCCACCTTTATCCTTCATAGAGAAGGGTTTCTAAAGGAAGTCTACAACTATAGCCTAGAAGTCATTCACACATCACTAAAAGTTTCAATGGAAGTGATGAGTCTAGTTTATGGTTTAATTTTGGTAGAATTTATGATCTATTTGCTGAAGTTGTCATGAAACTTGATGTTTGAAGGTTGATATTTCCTCAAAACCATAGGCATTGGGCCTAATTTTATCTCTGCAAAACTTTAATGACATTGACATGTTATATGGACTATCTGTGTTAATTCTACATGTGGATTAATGAATGTTCTTTAAGATAGTTACAGATATGTGATTATTGTGTGTATTAATATTGCCATGCAAATATGATTCAAGGCCACTAAATTGAGAAGATTCTGACAGCTAGTCATTCACCATAATGGTTAACAAAGTGGTCATACAAAGGTCAACGAAGGGAAGACTACTGATGGCAGGAGATTCCTCATGCAAATTGAGTTGTAACCGACTTGTAAATCATATTTATTGTTTTTGAGTGAATATAGGCATTACTGTTGTGCTAAATCTGCATTGAGGCAAGCACGTCTAACTAGATTCCATGCATGCATAACCGCCTCTCCACTTTCTCTACTTTCCCTAAAGTGGCGTCCTCCCAATTCGTGGAGTTGACTGCCTTGTTTAGTTAGTAGCTTATTTTCCTATAAATAAGAGTCAAATGCTCCTTCTCAGAAGGTTGCATGATCTGATGATGTACTTGCATTCTTAGTTTTTAGCAATATAGTTACACTGCTCTATTGTACTCATGTTTTCCAATGAATAAGATGAATTTATAAGTCTGTGCATCTAAGTTTACATTAGTTTTAGAGGATACCCATCAAAGGGGGCCCACTTGGTGAGCATTCTGTTCTTTAGTTTAGTTTAGTCTAGTTATTAATTTCTATTCAAAAATTACTTATGAATCTGGCACTGACTATTCCTATAGCCACTGGAATTCCATTTTGTGACTATTCCTACAGCCAAAGTAGACAAAGTAGTTTCCCATTTGTTTGCTCATATTTTTGTTTCTATTATGCATTTCAGCTTAGTATAGTTGTTGGTTGATGCTCAACACTTATGTTATTTCTTTCTAAGCAATTTACCTTCAACATTATGTTTTTCTTAGTTGTAGAATGAGTATGGCTACTTTGGATCCTTAGTGTACATATTGTGCTGACCCATTTCGAGTTCATGTCCCTAGGTTGACAAGTTAAATGCACCTTCATGATGATTGAAATGGCTATTCAGTTTAGATGTCCAATGTCTGAATCATAGCTATAAGGGCTTAGTTGTTAAATCATTGTAGGAGGCCAACATTTTTGGTGCCATTATTGGGGATGGTGTCAAACTAGGGAGTTCTTCAAAGTCATTGATAATTTTTCTTGTTGTAGTATTTTTGAAAGTTTTTCTTAGTATGCCCTTCATTAAGGAAGTAATGAACCCCTTATTCTTTACCAATTCTTTGTGTGAGATGGCTGATAGTGAGTTGATATTGCATGTATAGAGGAAGGAGAAGAGATTATTATGGGAGATTCCTTCATAACAATCCTGATCCATTCCAGCTAGTTGAATATCATAACCTACCAAGATAAGAAGAAGAAGATCCACACCCCTTTGTTGATTCATTTCCTGATTTGACTAGCTCTAAAGTTTCCTCTGAATACCAAAATCAGCTTGAGAATCCATTTGCTTTGGAACTACATGAAGCAAGAATGGGTGATGCAAATAGAAATAGACCTAACCAGCCAGATTTTTATTTCCCCATTGCTCATCAGAATGAAGTAGACAACCTCAAAAATATTCCTTCTTCAATCCTTCCTAAGTTCTATGGACTTTTCATAGAAGATCCTGATACCTTCTTGTTCGAGTTTGACATACTTTGCAGAAGTTATGACTATACCACCAATGCTCATAGGCTCAAGCTATTTCCTACCACTCTGAAAGAAGTTGCAATAAGATGGTTCATGAGCCTAGGAAGAGATACTGTGGAGACATGGGATGGCATGAAGACAAAATTCCTTGAGAAATACAAGGAGTATTGCAGGGGAAGTGACATGAGAGGAGGTGACATTTTTAGGATGCAACAGAAGGAAGATGAGAGTTTGGAGGATTACATTCCAAGGTTTTTGTTTTTCCTACAAAAATCTCCACACCATACACTTAATGAAGACTCACAAAAGCTTCTTTTCCTAAGAGGAATTAATGACAATTGAATTGATGCCTTGGACCTAATGGGAGGAGGAGACATCTCTCAAGTTCCTTAGGAGGATATCAAGAAAATATGTCAGAACTACTCTAGGGCAGCTTCAAAGAAAGGGAGAGCTTGCAAATATTCTATGGGTAAGTCATCTACTAGTGGAGTTTCAAGAATGGAGATTACTCATTTGTTGGTAGACTTCAAGAAAGACATTATAAAAAACCTAGCTACTCAACTGGATACACTTTAGGCCAAGAAGAAACAAGAGGTGGAAGAGGCAACATTGGCAGAGTATTGCCCCGTTATAGACAAAAGGACTGCATATGCAATATGGCAACTAATATTGAAAGCAAAAAGATTGCACCTGAGTTCAATCCAATTCATATTGAAGAAGATCAATTATACTATGTTGCACAAAGGAGGCCTTGGGCTCCAAGACAAGGTATGCCACCAGATCCACTCTCTTTTGTTGGATCATATTCCAATTCTTATTCACACGGTAACCAATGGCAGCCCCCATATCCATCCAACTATGGAGGATATCTACCACAAAATTGTAGTAACCCTCCAAATACCTAGCCTAATCATCAAGACTCTCCACCCCAGTGGCAACAACCTTAGGGAAATTGGCAATAGTTTCAAGGAAATTGGCAGCCACCCCCAGGAAATTGGTAGCAAAGAAATCAATGGAGGGGAGGAAAGCAATGGCCAAACTAGCCAAATAACTACATGTAGCCACCTTCTCATCCCCAACAACCTGCTATAATGCCTCCTCCTAGTAATTCAAGCTCAAATCCACCTAAACCTACTCAGCTACCAGCTCAGTCTGCACCCAATCCAAATAACAAACCACAACAACATCATGTATACTTTGCTGATCCAAATCAATTCCCGACATATGTTGTGAGTGTGAGTGGCATCCACTTGTGTTCAGGAACTACTATACCAGCTCCTTCAACACCCATTATCATTGAGATTCCTATGTAAGAAGAGGAGCCTCTAAATACCCCCATTTAGCCAAGTGCACCTACAAATCTTGAACCAGTCCCAGTCAAACAGACTGAACAAGAACCACCATTTCTTCAAAAATTGGAAGTTTCCAAGAAGAAGGAAGAAAATGAGGACACAAATTTTGACATTATAGATCAGCTAAAGCATATATGTGTCCAAATACCCCTATTTCAGGCCATAAAATATCTTCCAATTTATGGAAAGGAAATCAAGGAAGCATGCCTCAAGAAACCAGGCAGGAAAAATAAAGATCCCACTATGGTTCATGTGGTGGGGTAGCTAGCTAACATCATGCTTGGGAAAGTGACTTTCCCTAAGTACAATGACCTAGGTAGTCCTGTGGTAGGAGTTGTAATAAATGGGATCTGAATAAAGAATGCTCTGATTGACTTGGGAGCAACAATAAATGTAATGACTAAGGATATCCTACAACAACTAAATCTTGCAAGCATGAGACCTACTCCTACTATCATGTAGCTTGTTGATAGTTCTATTGTTAAGCCTAATGGTATAGTAGAGGATCTTGTGGTAATTCTAGACTCATGGGAGTACCCAACAGATTTCATGATTCTTTCTCCTAAAGCCACACTAGGTAGGTATCCCATTATTCTTGGAAGACCATGGTTAGCAACAATAGATGTAGGATATGATACATGACTATTTCTGATGGAAAGAGCACCAAAAGTATTTCTCTTTATCCTCATGCTCAGCCATCCCATGATGAGGATAATCCTGTATGGCCACACATTGGTGAAGAGGTTGAGGAAGTTAATTTTGTGGCGCAACTTATGATGTTAGGAAGAAGCTCTTTTATGTAGCTTCAAGATGAAGATAAATTATTGGCTAACATCATTCAAAATCATTGTGAAGTGGATGAAGCATCATCTTCTCATTTTTTTGTTCCAATTAGGACACTTCTTCCTGCTCTTCCTACAGTCGTTCCTCTTGTAGATGCACTTCCTACAACCACACTTCCTACAACCACTCTTCTTGTAGTTGGACTTCTTGTAGCAACAGGTATGTCCCATACATTGTTTCCATATGAAATCAAGTTACCATGTGCTAATGAAGTAGCTATGATAGAGTTAACTACACAAGTGCAAGTGGTAGAAGGAAAACATCTGCACATCAATAGAAAATTGAGTGAAAAACAACAGTTATCATTGACAACCTTACTGAAGACCCACCAACATGCATTTGTGTGGGACTATCATGATATGAAGGGATTGGACCCTAATATTTGCACTCATATAATTTACATCAGAGGTGATTACACCCCAGTTAGACAGCCACAAAGAAGAATTAACCCTGCACTAGGAGAAATTGTAAAAGGAGAGCTACAAAAATTGCTAGATGCAGGATTTATCTACCCCATTTTAGATATCCAATGGATGTCTCCATTAGTGATTGTTCCCAAGAAAGGAGGGATACATAAAAATTTTGTTGATTACAAGGAACTTAATGCTGCCATCAAAAAGGACCATTTTCCTTTACCCTTCATAGATCAAGTTTTGGAATCACTTGCTAGAAAACAATACTTTTTTTTCTAGATGGATTCAATAGCTACAACCAAATCCAAATTGCACCTGAGGATCAGGAGAAGAGCACCTTTACCTATCCATGGGGGAGCTACTCCTACTTAGTACTCCCATTTGGCTTATGCAATGCACCTACAACTTTTCAAAGGACGATCATTAGCATATTTTTAGACATCTCTCTTGATTGCATGGTGGATGACTTTACCACCTATGGTGCTTATTTCAATTAGGAATTGGAAAGTCTCAGGAGAGTCCTATAGAGATGTGAAGATCACAAACTATCTCTAAATAGTGAAAAGTGTTTTATGATGATGTAGGAAGGTGTAGTTCTAGGCCACTACATCTCTCACAAAGGAATTCAAGTAGAACTTGCAAAGATTGAAGTGATCACAAATCTTCCCACACCTATAAAACAAAAAGATGTTAGGAGTTTCTTGGGACATGTAGGCTGTTATAGGCATTTCATCAAGGATTTCAGAAAAATAGCAACAACATTGTATACTCTTCTCACCAAAGATGTTGAATTTCAATGGACAAAAGACTGTGACAAAGCATTTTCTAATTTCAAAGCAGTTTTGACTCATGCTCATGTACTCAAAGGACCTAATTGGGAGCTTCTTTTTCACATCCATGCAGATGCATCAAACTATGTTATAGGAGTAGTCTTAGGGTAGAAAGAAAGAGCTATTGGAAATTTCATTTATTTTGTTAGCAAAAACTTGCAAGGAGTTGAATTCAACTATACAGTGACAGAAAAAGAAATGTTAGCAGTGATCTATGCCCTGAACAAATTCAGGCACTACATAACAGGCTATCAAATCTTTGTGCAAACTAGTCATGCATCCATTAGATATCTCATGAATAAACCCCTAATCATAGGTAGGCTAGTAAGATGGTTATTGTTGATGCAGAGTTTGACATAACCATTGTGGATAAACCAAGGAAGACCAATATTGTTGCAGATTTTCTTTCAAGGTTGACTACATCAGAAGAAAATTAAGCCATAGATGAATCCTTTCCTGATGAGGATTTATTCTCCATCAGTGTGCAAACACCTTGGTATGCTGACATAGCTAATTATCTAGTCATAGGGAGAGTTCCTCCTCACTTCTCTCTAGAAGAGAGAAGGGTTCTCATTGAAAAAAAAAATCCTTTTTCATGGATTGTTGGATGTTTGTTTTATATTGGACCAGACAATGTCATGAGGATATGTGTGAGAGAAGATGAGACATATGATATTTTCCATGCATTCCACAATAAACCATGTGGAGGAAATTTTGCAGCCAAGAGGACAACAATGAAGATTTTGAACATAGGATATTACTGGCCAACACTCCACAAGGATGCAAGAAGGTATACAAGAAAATATGATCAATGCCAGAGGATGGTCAAACCAACCAAATAAGAAGAGATTTCACCTTTCCCTTAGGTAGTAATCACTCCATTTGATAAATGGGGACTAGATTTTGTAGGACCCATTGACCCTCCATCAAATGGTAAGTCTTATATCTTAGTTTGCACTGATTATGTAACTAAGTGGGTAGAAGATAAGGCCATGAACCATGCAAGAGACAATAAGGTTGTTGAATTTCTTTATGAGGATATTTGCACAAGGTATGGAGTTCCAAGAGAGATAGTGACTGATCAAGGGGATCAATTCACATCAACCCTTGCTACAGTACTGGTCAATGAGTACAACATAAGACACAAGAAGTATACTCCTTATCACCCCCAGGCTAATGGGCAAGTTGAGGTGACTAATAGGGAGATAGAAGCCATCTTGACCAAAATAGTGGTTGTTCATAAAAAAGATTGGGAAAACAGGCTGCCAAAAGCTTTCTATGCCTATAGGACAACCTGGAAGAAAACTATAGGCTTCACTCCTTTTGAGTTGCTATATGGAAAGACAACCATAATGCCCATTGAATTTGAACATAAAACTCTTAGGACTATAGTAGACTTGGGGATGGATATCTCTGAGGCACAAAGAGAAAGAATCATGTAGTTGAATGATTTGGATGAGATGAGGAGAGTAGCCTTGCATCACACAAAGGTGGTGTAGAATCACATAATAAGGTGGCATGAAAAACTCATCAAGGACAAGAAATTCCAACCAGGAGATTGGGCCCTACTCTATGATTCAAGGTATCAGGATAATGGAAGAAAATTACAGACAAGGTGGCTAGGACCATATGAGGTTGTTGAAGTATACCCCAATGGTATTGTACAACTCACTACTATTGACCCAGTTAGATTTAAGCTGCTTTTCAATGGTCATCGCCTCATATTGTATCACAAACCAACTTCCAAAGAGGATTTCCTTGATGCAATATCAATTCCAAAACCACAACTACTCAGGGTACTTCTGACCCAAACTTGTCAGGAGAAGATAAAATTGAACAAGCAACTAAAATTGCTTTAACTTTACACCAAAAATCACAATGTTTCACCACAAGGAATCATCAAGCCAAATCACTTCAACACTACTTAATATTATCCTCAAGCTTCAAAAATATTATTTATCATTAAAATGTTTGTACCAATAAATAACTAGATTAGAATCACTGAAAACAGTCCATACTCTCAACATGCACCAATTCACTCATTTTTCCAACTTACTCTGTAAGGAAAATTAACAACAAACCATGTTTTCTTGCTACAAACTAGTTATCAGTCCTCTAATACACAAGTTCATCATGTTTTGATTGAAAAAATTCAATACATAAGTATAGAAACATCAAATCTACCTACTATGTAGTCAAGAAACCATTCATGCATATTGGACTCACATTCCCAAATCACCAAAACTATCAAACTCTATATCTAAACCCTTTCCAACCCTTGGAACATTTTTAACAACATTATTTGAGTAGTTTCATCATAAACCAATCACATATATCACTACCTAATCAGAAATCTCAACATTATACATTCAAGCACCAGTCTTCTAGTAGCATTGCACCTTCACAAAATCGGGTATAACAAGCAACCCATTTTGAATCTCCAAAAACTATTCACTGATCTAGTGACCCATTTTTCTCTAGAAAAACATATCACAAAATCAAATACACTTGCTTTGAAACATTTATCAAAAAAATAGTTTGTACGCTATCAAAGAGCCCCAATTAACCCTAAATTATAAACCACCTTCCATAAAATCATCTCCAAAACACTATATGACTTTGGAAAGATTTAAAAATAGTCACAAAACTTTCATTTCACTAACTTTTAGGGATTGGGAAGCACAATAAATCATCAAACATCAAAACCCTCTCTTCAAGCTATCTTAACACAAACAAAATAGGGGTTTTAAAGAAATCTAGCTTCCAAACATTATACCACCTTGCCACGACTTGAAACATGT
This sequence comes from Sequoia sempervirens, assembly GCA_007258455.2. Lineage (NCBI taxonomy): Eukaryota > Viridiplantae > Streptophyta > Pinopsida > Cupressales > Cupressaceae > Sequoia > Sequoia sempervirens. The sequence continues at coordinate 36,870,656 of VDFB02000015.1, forward strand.
TTGAATAAGTCTTCTCATGCTTTGAGATTCATAACCAAGCTTCCAACAAAGGTGTTTCTTCATACTCTAACCTGTAGGAACTTTTCTTGCATTGGAAAACTCAGTATTTTTGCTTGGAGCAGCAACATCTCTTTGTATTCCATTTTCCATTTATTTGCACACACACACACACACACACACCCTAAAAATTCCTAAATAAAATATAATAGACCCATCCCACTGACCTACTAAGTCTAATTCAGTGGGATGGTGAATTTATAACTCACTTGACTCTCAAAACCCCAATTTTGAGGGTTGCAGACTGAGATGTAAATAAGTGACTCAAACAAATGTTGTATTCACTGAACTCCCTCCTAAATAGACTTAAATGAAGGCTAAGATATTGTTCTACTTGGAACTACAATTTTTATGGTCTTATGCTTCTGTACATTATGTGAAAATTGGTAGACAATAGAAAGAAACACTGAATTTTACTGAACAAGGAACTTTTATTTCAAAACTTGATTCAAGAATTACAAAGAACTACCTTTGCTCGCCCATACAAGGCTTAAATAGATGCTTACATCATGTGGAATAACTTCCCTTTCACCTTCAACCAGCTAACTACCTTTTCCAACAAAGTGACTCTTCACATTCTTGTCCTTTTGTCTACTTTTACACTTTTACATCTTTTGCATTTTTGACAACTTAGCAATGTTTTTGCAAATTTAACTTCACCAACCCCCTATTGGTCTACTTGAGGCCTTAAATACATTGAAATAGGTCTTCAAATGAAATTTTACATTAATTTACAAGTAAACATTCATTTTTTGACAAATTTTCCTATGAGAGGTAACTAGTGAGCTAGGTGCTCCTACACCATTCCTGCAGCAATTCACTCAACATGCAACACTTGAGCTTCTTTCAGCCAAGGGAAGTGGACCTAGTGTCCCTCCTTTTGGATAATTAAGGTATGTACTTTTCATAATAAATAATTTCACTTCTGTGGGAGTCCACTTCTTTACCCATCCACCCATCTGCCCATCCATCTCCACCTTTCTCTCTCTTCCATCACTTCACTTCATTCCACTTCACCTCATTCCACCTCATTTTTAGTAATTACTAAAATTATTTCTTAAAAGGAAACTGGAACTTTCTCCACATTATTTGCAATGAATTTTCCATGAATCCAGGTATGTACACATTAATTTCTATATCTTAATTATCTTTAGTGCATTCATTCAATTGTTGTGAATTAATATGGATGTTCACCATAGAATGTCATTATTCCATGTCCCTATCAAATCATCCTTACCACCTCGCATGTGAGGACACATGCTCAAATTTAGGTTGGGGGGAAAAAATATGTGAGTACTTTTCCCACATGTTAGTCCATACTAGTCTACGCCAGCAAATTTTAAATCGAGCCAATTTAAATTCTGAGTGAGATGATGGCTCGTATATGTGAGGTGACACCAACCGTCGTTGCCATTTTTCTCCATCACAACCTTCCTTTATTACTCATTTACTGCCATTATCGATCCTATCATAATCTTATGTTTCCAAAAGGGTAAAATAGAAAGAAAGAAAAAGGTAAATCAGAAAAGGAAAATTTAGATGACATTGGCATTGGAAATTTGGCAGTGTTGCAAGAAGGAAAAATTTGTAGAGTGATTGTTTGATTGCAAGAAACTGAACAATGGGAGGTGGATTAATCAAGAATGAACCCATGGGTCATGACATATTATTGTAGGATGCACCTTCACAAGCTGAATTCAAGAACTGTGGCTGGTTAGACTACTTCCTAAAGTTGGATGGTTTTAATGAAGACATTGTCTAAGGGAAAAGCCATGGTAAAAGGGCTAGAAGTATTGACTATTGAAGAAAGAATTGCAGAGGTTACAGGGTTGCCTACCGATGGTGAGAATTACCCTGCTTCCAGAGATGCTAGGTCAGCTAGGGCTGAATTTACAGAACTTGGAAACCCTCCATTGAGCATGGACAAACAAGGTGCAAAAAGAACCTCTTTGCCTAATCCATGGAAGCAAACAGTTGTTTATGTTATAAAATATATCACCTGTGAAGGACACCAGTCGAATATACATTTTGTGCACTTTAAACTCTTGAATCACATGAGGCATAGGAGGAGGATGAATGTGTTGAACGTGCTTTACCACCTTCTTTCAATCATGGTAGCCAAGACTAATAAAGGTATGGAAAATTCCATTTCCCACCATTGTTTGATTAAGTTGTTAGTTGAGAAATCTCTGTATGATGTATTTGAGATGACTTGGGAAGAATTGTAAATATTGATCAAATTAGACCAGAGAATTTGTGACCTAGGGTTTTACCTCAACCCCATAGGTCTAGTAGGATATTGAGTGCAGTTTAAGCCACTCTTGGTGCTTCAACCTCTAGCACAAGCCCTAGTGAAAACCCTCCTGCAACAGAACAAACCATAGAGATTAGTTCTTCTAAAATAGAGCACTCAGACAAAGAAATTTCCTCTCCAGATTTTGATGATGATGTTCCTCTTAGCATCCTAATGAAAACTAGGGCGTAGAAGAGAGAAGCATAAATAAGAAAAGGAAAATCTAAAAAGCATCCGACAAAAAAGAAGTACCAAGCTCTAGGAAGCGGAAGGTTGGCACTGTTCATCCTGTAGCCAAAGAAAAATGTGAAAGCCCTCCTAGGAAATCAAGACCATTCGGGCCAAACTTTGATATGTCTCCACAAGAAAGCCCTAATTCTAGAGAAATATCATAGTAGGACATAGAAGCTCCTATGGGGTAGGTGAATGTCAAGGAAGAGGATATATTTGAGAAAGCAACAATCATAACATTGGCAGATCTTGTTGATATTTCAAAACAAGTTGAGAATCAAGGGTATGAGGAAAATTAGGATTTCCTACAACAATAGATCCTATAGCAAGAGATCTTGCAGCATGAGCAAGAATAGGAACAAGAGGCCCTGCAGCCAGAATTGACTGAACAACCTGAATCCCTATAGCTGGTACTATATGAAGAGCAAGCATCAGTGCCAAGAAAAATGCTAGTAGGAATACATAACCCCCCTAATTTTTCAATGTGCATGGTAGCTATGCATTTATGGAAAGAGATGCATAGAAGAGAAGAGAAATGGAAAGAAGAGAAATGTAGGTTGAAGAAAGAAATTGAAAAGAAAGATGAGGAGATTGAAGACAAGGATGCAAAAATTTCTTCTTTAAAGAAGAAGATGGATGATATGACAGCCTTGGTACCCTAGAGAGTAGAATGTAGGGCCCCTCCAAGGGTCTATGCTTTGCATTTAAAGGAGAAATATCTTTCTTTTAAGCTAGCAAGTATTGTCTTAGGTTTGAACCCTTCCATTGAGACTCCTATTGAATTTTTCAATGCTTATCGGATTGCTTCCTTTGAGATGAAGAATTTGTTGTGTGAATTCTATTTGCACAATTATGTTGTGACTCAAGACCATGATTGGAATCCACTGTTACATGTTGGGGATGTCCAATTAAGGGCATTTATGTCCTGGGTACAAAATGAGATCAGTTGGGGACAACAATACAAGGCTTATAAGCAAATGGAATTCAACATCCATCTGCCCATTAGGGATGAATCAAGAAACCCAAGGGACATTTATAGGGATTGGCACATAATGCTTCTCATACCTAGCTATGGTAATAGGATTTTCCTTAGATAGAAGTAGTTTACAGTGAATATGAGGTGGTGGCAAAAGAAAAAGAGGAAACTATGAAGAGATACATGTCACAAAGATGGAACAACCTAATTGATGAGCTAAAGCAATCTAAGCCCCACTCTATACAGAACTATGTTGCATCACTTAAAAGAATTGATAGATCTATACATATTGGGAGGACAAAAGGATGATTTTTGGCATCCACTGACTTTTCATCCACCCATCTTGATGTGGCCCGTGCCAAATTATAGGCTTTACCACTATAATATTGTTGTAGAGAGACAAAGATGGAACAAATTGGACAGACAACAAGGGTTCTATTGGGATGTTGATTCATTCGCAACAAACACTGATATAGGATAGTTGGTGGTTGGAAATTTTAGGGCTTTGACTAAGCAGAAGAACAACCCTTCCCTTACTGGAGGACCAACAAAACCTTAGGTTGGGGGGAATGATGATTCTAGTTTATGGTTTAATTTTGGTAGAATTTATGATCTATTTGCTAAAGTTTTCATGAACCTTGATGTTTGAGTGTTGATATTTCCTCAAAACCATAAACATTGGGTCTAATTTTATCTCTGCAAAACTTTAATGACATTGACATGTTATATGGACAATCTGTATTAATTCTACATGTGGATTAATGAATGTTCTTTAGGATAGTTACAAATATGCGATTATTGTGCATACTAATATTGTCATGCAGATATGATTTGAGGTCACTAAAGTGAGAAGATTCCACCAACTGGTAATTCACCATAATGGTTAGGAAAGTGGTCATGAAAAAGTTAATGAATGGAAGACTATCGACGGTGGGAGATTCCTCATGCAAATCGAGTTGTAACTGCCTTGTAAATGATCTTTATTGTTGTTGAGAAAATATAGGAATTACTATTGTGCTAAATATGTATTGAGGCAAGCATGTTTGACTAGATTCCATGCATGTGTAATCGCCTCTCCACTTTCTCTGCTTTTCCTAAAGTGGCATCCTCCCAATTTGTGGAGTTGACCGCCTTATTTAGTTAGTAGCTTCTTTTCCTATAAATAAGAGTCAGATTCTCCTTCTCAGAAGGTTGCACGATCTGATGATGTACTTGCATTCTTAGTTTTTAGAAATATAGTTACACTGCTCTATTGTACTCATGTTTTCCAATGAATAAGATGAAGTTATAAGTTTGTGCATCTGAGTTTACATTAGTTTTAGAGGATACTCATCAAAGGGGGCCCACTTGGTGAGCATTATGTTCTTTAGTTTAGTTTAGTCTAGTTATTAATTTCTAATCAAAAATTACTTATGAATCTGGCACTAACTATTCCTACAGCCACTGGAATTCCATTTTGTGACTATTCCTATAGCCAAAGCAGACAAAGTAGTTTCCCGTGTGTTTTCTCAGATTTTTGTTTCTATTATGCATTTCAGCTTAGCATAGTTGTTGGTTGATGTTCAACACTTATGTTATTTCTTTATATGCAATTTACCTTCATCATTATATTTTTCTTAGTTGTAGAATGAGTATGGCTACTTTGGATCCTTAGTGTGCATACTATGCTAACCCATTTCAAGTTCACATCCTTGGGTTGACAAGTTAAATTCACCTTCATGATGATTGAAATGGCTATTCAATTTAGATGTTTAATCTCTGAATCATAGCTATAAGGGCTTAGTTGTTAAATCATTGTAGGAGGCCAACAGGAAGCAGATGCCATTATTTCCAAAGCGGAAGGCTCCAACATTAGCTCTAGATTGTTCTGATGCCCTACAACTACGTCTTTTAGGGAGTCCCCATGAAATAGAAGTTCAGAGGTATTGCATGTTGAGGAATTTAATATCAAATTGCTTTGATTTATATCCTCCTCTTTATACTTTCCTTTAAATAATGTGGACAGTCAATCTTCTGAATTTTTTCCTTATTGTCAAGAAAAAAACCCCAACTTAGGATACTAAATTGTTAGTGTATATTTCTCCATCATCTAATTTTATTAGTGAGTTCCTTTGTTTAATGTAAACATATAATCATTCTTTGATATAAATTTCAATATGTGTTTATTGTTTATTAAGATTGACAAGTTTGGCTATACATTGTGTGTGCTCAGATTGTTGAACACAAAGAAGAGGGAGAGTGTAATTTGGAATGCAAGACAATAGAACGGGCTTGTAAAGAGGTATGGATATTTTGTACTCCTGTGCTAGGTTTTAAATACTATTTAAGGAATCATTATGCCATATTTTTCAGTCCATAATTAATTATAATCCAATGGAAGACATAACCAAACTCAACAAATTTGAGTGTTCACCTAACCTTCGAGCACCTTGGGGCAAAGTAGGCTCTTCTTCAGCTTATGCATTGCTTTTTGATAATAATTTAGATGACTTCTAAGAGCTAGATGTATTTTCATATAGTACATTTTGTGATTTTTTGATGCAGAGGAAAAAGAAGAAATAACAATACTTAAAACAATTCTCATTCAATCCTTTACCAAAATCAATTCAATTTCTTTGAATTTCTTCATAGCTACAAAGCCCAACTCTTCAAAAATTGACTCTAAACCTTTATAAAACTCAAACCAGACCATCATACATCTAAAAAATCATCATTTTGACAGAAATAAACCAATTACACAACCTTATTCCTCTGTTTTATTAGATTTACGAATTACTTGCACCAAAAACCCAAATTTTGCTTGAAGGGAATCAAAGCACTAAAGCGGGTGTAACTTTCAAACCAGATTGAATCTGAAAAATAAATATATTTTTGAGTACCCATTTTTTCAATTAAAAACATATCTCATTTGTAGGTACACTTGTTTTGGAACACACGCCTGCTGTCCTAACTTCTTGTCTGCTAATTAGGCCTAAATAGGAAAATATGCATGCAAACAGTCACCTATAACTTTCAAAAAACAATGAATTAATAAAATATCTCTAGTGAGACTTTAGAGGACATTATTATAGACATTTACTCCAATTTTTAGCAAAATCCAATGATTAAATTTTGAGAAACACGAATTTTACTGCAAACTATTACCCTAGATCAAGATTTAGATTGTCTTTACAAAAATTAGCATAGCTTCTTTAAAAATGAACCAATCTACATGAAAAAAATTGGAAATGGAAGGTTATTATTCCCTCTAACACTTATAAACATTTATTACATCATTTGAGGCCGTACAAATCTGTACAAAGGCTGGAAACTATGAATTTCTGAAGAAAATTACAGAAAACTATGTTTTCCATTATTCCATTTCAAATTTTCAATCACCCACAAGCTTCTAAATGTACAAAGAGCCTTTTTAAAGGCATTGCAACATGAATAATCAGTTTCCAACTGATTTCCAACTTCCCACTAATGTTTAGTCTCCCTAATGACCTTTTTAACTCCCTAATTGTTGCTTTATGCAACTTTTACATTGTGCAATTTTGACATTATTTGTTGACAATTTTGCATTTTTCACATTGATAGGACTTTAATACATTAAAAATCACTTCAATGACCCTTATTACAATGTGAAACATCAAATTGAACTAATTTTTCAAACTTTCCACTAGGAGGTAAAATTGTGTCAATGTGCTCCCGCACCATACTCCCAGCCAAGAAAAAGATCCAAGTCCACTTGGATTGATATTGCCAACAACCTTCATGTCTGGTATGCCCTGCCTTAGATTGACCTTGCTCTTAATCCCCTTCATCTTCACCTTTGGTTTAAAATTTTCCATGCAAATTAGTGATCTACCATGCTTCCCCTTTGAAATCAGATGCCTTACTCCATACACCTCAAAACCATGCTTTTCCCATTGTCCTTCAACTTGCAAACAATCATTTGTCCAAAACATTAGTAACACAATGAAATGATATAAGGTTACAATCATGATACCTCCATCATGCTGCAACTCCTTGTAAACCTGTATGACCAACTCATCCATGATCATTCCCTTAACCAAATCAATGTCCTCAACCTTTGGAATTAGGTATATGCTCTTGATCTTCTCTTCATGTTCATGACTTGGATTATCTGCAACTTCTTCTTCAATGAAGTATTCCCTTGCATCTTCAAAAGATTATTTTTCTTTTATTCTGATTTCCCTTCTCCTCTTTTTGATTATCTTGTGAATAGGCCATGAAACTTTCTTGGGTATTTTCAAGTGCCAACTCATTAAGTGCTTCATCTGTTCTATCTTCTTTATGGATTCTAGGAACTCTATATCCATCATTTACATCTCTTGTTTAATCTCAACAATCTATTTATCAAACTTGGCTTGTCTCTTCTTCTTCTTCTTTCTCTCTTCGTCTGCTTGCAAATGCTTCTTCAAGTTCTCCATCCTCTCAAGCAAGATTCCTCCTTGCTTCACAACTCACTTACCTGTAAACAACCAACAAACACACAACTACACAACCACAAGACAACTTATCACAACTCAACTTATCAACTTAGTAGCCCATATCTTCCCCGGGCTCTAATACCAATTGATGTAGAGGCAAAGGAAAAAATAACAATACTTAAAACAATTCTCATTCAATCCTTTACCAAAATCACTTCAATTTCTTTGAATTTCTTCATGGCTACAAAGCCCAACTCTTCAAAAATTGACTCTAAACCTTTATAAAACTCAAACTAGACCCTCATACATCTTCAAAATAATCATTTTGACAGAAATAAACCAATTACAAAGCCTTATTCCTCAGTTTTATTAGATTTACAAATTACTTGCACCAAAAACCCAAATTTTGCTTGAAGGGAATCAAAGCACTAAATTGGGTGTAACTTTCAAACCAAATTGAATCTACAAAAAATAAATATATTTTTGAGTACCCATTTTGGCCTTTAAAAACATATTTCATTTGTAGGTACACTTGTTTTGGAACACACGCCTGCTGTCCTAACTTCTTGTCTGCTAATTAGGCCTAAATAGGCAAATATGCATGGAAACAGTCACCTATAACTTTCAAAAATCAATGAATTAATAAAATCTCTCTAGTGAGAATTTATAGGGAATTATTACAGACATTTCCTCCAATTTTTAGCAAAATCCAATGGTTAAATTTTGAGAAACACGAATTTTACTGCAAACTGTTACCCTAGATCAGGATTTAGACTGTCTTTACAAAAATTAGCATAACTTCTTTAAAAATGAACCAATCTACATGAAAAAAATTAGAAATGGAAGGTGATTGTTCCCTCTAACACTGAAAAAAATTATTCCATCATTTGAGGCCGTACAAATCCGTACAAAGGCTGGAAACTATGAATTTTTGAAGAAAATTACAAAAAACTGTGCTTTCCATTATTCCATTTCAAATTTTCAATCACCCACAAGCTTCTAAAAGTAGAAAGAGACTTTTTAAAGGCATTGAAACATGAATAATCAGTTTCCAACTGATTTCCAACTTCCCACTAATGTTTAGTCTCCCTAATGACCTTTTTAACTCCCTAATTGTTGCTTTATGCAACTTTTACATTGTTGTGCAATTTTGACATTATTTGTTGACAATTTTGCATTTTTCACATTGATAGGAATTTAATACATTATAAATTACTTTAATGACCCTTATTACAATGTGAAACATCAAATTGAACTAATTTTTCAAACTTTCCACTCGGAGGTAAAATTGTGTCAAGGTGCTCCTGCACCATTTTTCATGATGAATATATAGCTTGTTATAGAAAGACAATTATTGGATGATGGATAATGTATATTTAATACGAGATGAAGAATTTTTTGCTGCTAGTGATAATAGATTAAAATTTTATATACTATTTTTCTATATTTTCTATATCTTTTACATTTTAAAAATCTCTTGCATTGCCATTTTTGAAACCATACATGTTTGTGCACTTCATGCAACCTAGGTCCCCTATAAATATGCTTTCTATTTTATTTTTAAATTCTTAGGCTAGATTTCTAGGTTTAGGAAAATATGAGCTCAAGACTCACTAATTGATTAGAGCTCATTTGAGGTTTTTCATGGGGCATTGAACTATCGAAGAATTAGTTGATGTTGCACATGGGCCATTTAATTATTTAAGGCTCAATTGAGGTTGGTCATAGGCCATTGAATTGATTAGTGCTCTAATGAGGTTGCTCATTTTACTTTGGTTGCTTTAGGCTCTATCAAGGTTCCTTGTTGGATACAAATTGATCAAGTGATTCCCTATTTTTGGTAGCTTGATTGTGTACTAATGTGGACTTTGAACCCTTGTTGATGTCTTCAATCATTATGAAATCATTGTCATATGTGTACAAACTATTCATAGTAGGCCTTTTGTTGGATATCTTTAATTTTTTGTAAGTTATGATCCTTGGAATATCATACACTATCTTTAAAGCTTCAAAACTACTCCATTTATGATGACTTTCTTTCTATAATTCAATTAATTTGGGTTCCAATTTCATATAAGGTGCAAGCCTTTACTCATACCACTTCCTTTTAGATTTCTTAATCAAACATTGTCACTATAGAGGCTTCTCACTATGAAGATCACTACCCATCATGCAAACATTATCCTTTTTCTACCTTTCCACTATGTGTGAAGACTTCCATTAAGGGATATCTTCATGTATTCTCCATCTTGCAATGCTCATTGAAGACTGTCATGGATTGTCCTTATTTTTGCTTGTAGGTAAAACTATCATAAGTTAACACAACCATGATAATCATTTCCCTCTACAAACCTGTTATTGATCATTGGACTATTAGGAACTGCTTTTATTGTTGCCCTTTGTTACAGTCCTTCTATAGATCTTCAATTTTAACATTGGTTTTATGATCTTGGTTGTCCTCCCTAACCTTTTGATATTAGTGCACAAAATCTATAATTAAGGGCACAAAATCGCATTCTTGATTTTTTTTTGTAAAATGGTGGGTGTCAATAACTTGTTCCTCATCAACATTTCTTAAGTCAGTCATTCTTAAGCAATAGAGAAAGTGGTTTCAGATATCTTTATTTAAGGATAGTCAATAGAAATATTCTCAAAGGAAAATCATCACCTTGAGGGGATATCTCAAATGTTTGAGCATTAAAGGGAAGCACATTTTAAGGTTCCCAAGCTGTGTACCAAGGTTTCCTAAGGCAGTCCATGCTTAGACATGGTTAATCTCCCTATCAACTGGTCTAGAAGCCTCTACAACAAATTATTTCTTATCATTTTTGAAAATGATGATCCCCAAATAATCAAGCAACAAGCTTATGCTTCTCAATAGAGGCTTTGGTTTGCTTCCTTTTATCCATATATCTTGATTTGTATGTACTCTCTCAGTTCTACATATATGAACTATCCCTTTCTACCTTGATGAGGACTTCCATGGCCTTATGTGCACTATGAATGGGTATACTTGTGAATGAAGACTCATTTTATTGTAAGGATCCATATGATTTTCCTCAAGCTTTCAAATATTGTGCTCTTTCAAACCTGTACCTCATATTTTTTTAAATGTACATTAAATTAAAATCCATTTTAACATGGATCAACTCTTCTTCAATTAAAATAATCTTTGACCACTTATTTGAACATCCTATACCTTATTAAGGACATCTTCCTAGTAGCAAGTAAAATCACTAATCTATTAAAAGGTAGTGTATTTTCAAAAATACACACATAGAAAACATTACTTATAATACTTTAGTTGTTGCTTTATGGTAGCTACCATAGCCTTTAGGGAATTAGTCTTTGCATTTAACTATAGGAAGATCATAGTTCATGCTAGACAATAATAGTACAATTTACTCTCTACCTTCATTGCAAGTTAAAATATTCTATCTTTCAATGGTGCCCCATCCTTTCACTTGACTTATAGAGTCCATCGATATCCTACATTGTCTCTATGGTATATTCTCTATTAAATTTAAGAGGATTCAGACTTTAGTGTTGATGTCTCTCAAATTGAGATATCATTTTGGCTCAAAGAATCATAAGTGTTCTCCATCCTATCCCTACTACAACACTTCCTTGATAGTTTATAAATTTCAATTGGATGTGTTTCCCTAAATCACTAGTAGTCTCTGCATGAACACAATCCATATTTGATATAATGGAAGTGATTAGTATCTCTTATAACAATTTCTCTTTAGAAAACCTTTGAGATAAACTTGGAACCTTCATGACAATCACCACATACATGAAGATTCTTGATGATTCGGTTAGGTGTCCCATTAGGTGTAATCATAAGCTCAAATGAAAAAACCATTCTCTCACTATGGGTGTAGAGAGAGTTTTCATTTTGCACCTATTCTACATCATGTAACACAAACTCTGTGTTAGGTTCATAGCCTGCCTCTTTCATCGATGCAACCAATTTCTCTAAAGTCTTATAGATCTCTTCTGCTTGTGGATGTGACCTATCTCCAACAAAAAAAGCATGCACCTTGTTCTTGATAACAACCCAACTATTTGTAGGATTTTTAATCACTCCTATTTGTTTCATTGTGTCCCACATGTGTATTGCTTCATCTCACCTACTAGTCATGGCATAGATTCTTGAAAGAAGTACATAACTTCTCGAGTCATGTGGTTTCAATTCAATAACATATTCAACTGCAACTTTTCCTTGTTCCATATTACCATGTAATTTGCGAGAACCAAGTAGAGTCTTCCACACCAAAGCATTAGTTTTAATTGGCATTTTATCCATAATTTTATTTCCCTCCTCTGAACATCCATCATTCATCCCCAAACGGAGCCACTGTTGGGACTATAAAATTTTCAAAACTTTATAGCAACTTAGATTTATAACCCCACAAAACAGTTGTAGTGTGAGTGCAAAATTGTTTTAATCCATTCCATATATCACATTCCCCAAGTAAGCCCATCAGATTTGATCTTTTGATACACCAAAATCCCTCTGATCATTATTGAGAAAGAGTTTCTGAATAAGTAATCATATCAGCATGAGTAGGTCTATGTCTCTCTAAACCATAAGCCATAATCTTTCAATTTAGGTGATTTTGGCATATCAACAAAAGATAAACATTGTCACATCGATCAACTTAAGAGGATACATACTCAGAAAGAAAAAGCTTGTTTTTTCACTAATGAAAAAGTTATCGGCAAGAAAAATGCTATCGGAGTAAGATCTTCAAGTAAGCCCGAGTATACATGTCACGCTGATAGAATTCCATTAGCAAGATACCCAAATTGTCTCATCAATGAAGCACAACAGAAACATGTCAGGGAGACATGTGTTATCAGAATGAATCTTAGATGTCTTTTCGACTCCATATGTCATGCCAATAGAATTTCATCGGAGAGAGTCTTGCCGACTTATTGGAAGCAGGAGGATGATATATCGGGGAGACTTGTAATAGTGGTGTAACTTTTAAATCTTTTAGCGATACCTATTCTCTTGTCGATGGAAATACAAAAGGATTAAAAGTTCATTGATAGGAGTGGTAATGGGTCTCCTCAACATATAAGGTTCCTAATGAATGTTTGACTTGATTCAAATGTATAGATCATCCAGAGTTTAAAGTGTCTTTCCGATATGATCATTTGATCTAACAGTGGGGAATTCAAAAAACTTGCTACACTCATGCTCGGAGTTGGACATTAATGGCTGCACGAATACACACTGTATAGATGATTCTCTAAATCAAAGAAGAACAATTAAGGATAATTTGCAGAATTTGTGGTGAAAGGAATAGGAGAGCGGATAAGAGCTAGAGAATTGTGTGCAACTGGAGATTTTCGAGTAAGCTTGTGAATTTTTTGCATCGTATTTCAATTCTGTCACTTTGATCAAATAAAAAAGGAAGGTTCGAGCTCTGGAAAATAAAAAGGTAGAAAAAGGTAGGGTGACGGTAGTCATCCTAGGGGAAAGAAGAAAAATACTGAGACTGGGGATGAATTAGAAGCAATTGAAAGGAAATTGAATCAAAATCTTATTGACCAACTACCTGACTCAAGACCTAAAGCTAGGCATTCTACATAACTTAGGGTAGATGTGGAGAAATTTGAGGACAATTATAAACACATAGGGGATGTGTGGACTTCAATTTGAGGGTATGAATTATTTATGTTCCACTATCATCGGAGGGATAGGTTTGAACCTGTCTGCAATCCTTGGAAATTTAACCTATGGAAATTAGTTGTCCTGAATGTGTTCATGGATGTGGACCTATTGAAACTCTTAGCTACCCATTACAATCCAACACTCAAAGTTGTCTGCAATTCAGTGGGTAAGCCTTTCATACATGTGTCAGAAGATGCAATTAGTGAAGTTTTTTATCAAGAAGGCACAAGTGACAAAGCCATTGTGCATGAGAATTTAGAGAGGGAATTATGGAGAATGGATATCACATATAGGGGTTGGAGAGTGTTGTTGCATAGACCTAAGAAGGATGGAATTTTGGTTCCACTGGATGAAAATGATCAGCCTCCATTTTATATAGACCTATTCGAGCCCTATTTGAAATATACATACTTCTCAATATGTTAGGTGTTGGGGATGGAAGCTCCTGATCTTATGTCTATTGTACCAATGGTAATTGCAACTAATGTTTAGTATCACAATGCCAAACCCTTTGACTATGCTTCATACATCTTCAAAGGAATTGATTCACAGCTAATGGCAATAAAAAATGGATCCCCTATTTTGATTTCAAACATTACTCTATTTTTATGCATATAGCTATGTATTATGGACAAGAATTGGGAATGTGGTCAGATGAGTTAAGGATTACATAGTTTGATAGGGAGAGTAAATTTTTACCAATTCAGTTATGGACTGCTATTTGGGATAGTAGGTTTTCCAATTCATGTTTTGTACATTTTGAAGAATACTTTGTTAAGCCAATATACATATTTTTCAATCATCCTTGTGATTATGCATTGTATGATAAGATTAAGAAGTTCCTCAGACCTAAAGATTTCAATGGACCTATTGGTCATAATTAGGGGGATTGTTATTGCTTTGTGGATGCTACTATGATCAAAGTGTATGGTTTTGAAGATACACCATTCATCTTGCCTAAAACAGTGCCTGATAGAATTTCCTACTTGGAAATTGTTAGGAAAATGGATTATTCAAGTGTAATGAATTTAAGTCCCTTTGGAAAACAAGCATTTATTCCAAGCACTTTGTGCTTTGGATATTTCACCATATTGTCAAAGGAAGGGTATGATATGATCCTGAATAAGTGATTACATTTTAATTTGAAGAGAGCTCCACCATGGAAAGGGTTTGATCCGGAGGGATACATTGACTTTGCTAGGAAAAAGATGAACTTGGGAGGGTATGATCATATACCTTATCAATTTGATGATATGATCAAAACTTTGGAAGAGAAATAGGTTGAGAGGGTTGTTGATGAACATAACAAGGTGGTAGAATAGAAAATGAAAGAGACACAAGATATGGAATTGTTATCTTCTGGAGATGAGGCATCTGGTGATGAGGGATCTTAGGGTTCAGCTGATAAGATCTCCAGATTGAAGACTAAGGATTATAAGCTTCCTCCTAGAGAACCAGAAAATTGAAGAAGGTTCAGACACAGACATGAGGCAAATGGCTTATAGATCTTTTGTAGCTGATGATGAGTTTCTGAAATCTCCAGAATTCATAGCTTTCTTATATAAATAGAAGGGAAAATCCATAAGAGAATCTATTGGAAATATTACACCGAATAATGAGGAGAAATTGTTGAATAATTTGAAATCAAGTGTGGAAAAGGAAATAAAAGATATGACTCCAGAGAAAGGTAGAAAACTGTTAAAATATTTAGGTGTCATGATTTTCCTAAGATTGGATCTAAATCCTGCTCTGGTTTTTTATAGTTTTTTAAAGGAAAATAATGCTACACATAAGCTTAGCCTTGAGGGAGTGACAAAAGTGTACACATGGTCAAAGTATAACCCTGATGAAGGTTCTCTTATGATCTGGGCATTGTATCCACCACATAAGAAGTCTACTGTTATTGACACTGAGAAGGATTTTGGACATGTTATGACATTAAAAGTTGGAGAGTCTAATCCTGTGGTTACAACTGAGATTGGCATAAATGTTTCCAAGCTAAATAAAGCCCATATCCAAATGTTGATAAAAGAAAAGGAAATGTACAAAATAAATAATGAAAGGATACTTAGGGAAAATGATCGCCTGAAGGATATGGTTGAAAAAACATTGAAAGGATCCACTAGGCTGTTGATGCAAGGAGAAAAATATCAAACAAGGAACAAATGGGAAGGGTCAGATGTATACTCTCAAGGAAAATTTGATACACTTTCTACAGTGATTAGAAAGAGACAGGCCAACTTGATGATTTGGTTGAGCAAGCTTTGGGGAATTCACTCAAAGAATTATGTTGCAGAACATGAGCATATCAGAGTTAGTGATAGAATCCAAAAGAAGATTTAGGAAATATAGAAGAGGGATCCTCCTAATAATGAGGCTATCAATATTGCTAAGGAGATCATGAAAAAGCATAGAGGTTACCATGATGAACTTCAAGGAGATGAAAAATGATTAATTGATGTCACAAAAGAAGGAATACCAACATTGTCAGAAAATGATGGAAAAACAAAAGAGAAGGCCAAATGGATTGAGGAATGCGAGTTGGTGTTGCAAAGGATTCTAAAAATGGCTACAGGAAAAGACTCAACATTGGATGAAGCATGCGAGCAGAATGAGAAAATGGTGAACACGGAGATAGCGGTCAGAAATGAATTGGGAGATGTTGATACTCATCAAAGATAGGATTATATGCATCATTTTTCAAAAGTTCACTTATGGCTAAACAAAGCCTAATTTTTTTGTTTAATTTTTGTTAGTTATAATCAAAGGACATTCCATTTGATCTAAAATTGGTTGCCTCTTGTATAAATAAGAGAGAGTAAGACCATTTGAAATCATTAGATTAGAGATAAAAAAAAAGTTGCAGGTGAATAGAATTAGATATAATGTTTACATTTCAAAGGACCATGTTGCATGTATGAAATTTTGGAGGAATCAATGAAAGATCTTTGATTTTGTGGCGTTATACTGGTATCAAATGTTTGTTGGATTAATTGAAAATATTATAAAATTGTCTCCAAGGTTTATATTTCTCTATTATTTAATTTGATTTATCAAGTATATACTCAATTTATCAATGCACATTTGTTGTACTTGTGTGATATGATTAATTGGTTCTTTCAAGTAAAGATTAAATCCTTCTAGTCATTCACAGTAATTTGGAAGTGTCATTTGGATCACTAAGAAGAATCTGGTAATTACATTCCTGCATGTTTATACAAGTTATAAACCAACATTAGTATGCCAAATAGTTAGAGTTTCTGCCGAATATCAGCTACTCATCCTTCACTTTAATCTGACTCCATTTTACCCAACAAGGCATTGGTCTCACCCATTTTAGTTTCATCATACAAAATTCAAACTTCACATATGTTAACTAAACATATTGATTTTTACCTTGATATTGCTTATAAAATTCATACCAATTAGGATTTCATCTCTTCACTTTCAATTGCCATTGTGGATAGATTGATTAAGAAGGAAACACACAACCTAAGTCTACTCCATTTGCATAGGTATACCCACCCAGGTTTGGCAAATCCTAAAGAGAAGAATGTTCAAATTCATCATTTGACCTTGTACATTAGCCAAAAATGTATCAAGAGCTTGGCAACCTCTTGTGGTTTCAAACCAGTTTTTTTGAGACCTAACAATAGATGCGACTTTCCAACTAAATTTTACCATCCTTATGCCAAATTCCAACTAACTACAATTTGCTATCTGTCAAAAAAATATGCATTAGTTAAAATTTAATAGCAAGTAATTCAATCACCAAATTAATTTTAAATTTAGAAAGATCAGCTACCACCCTTCCAATTTAATTTTATGGCAACCACTAAAATAAAATTGGCTAGCACTTCCTATTTGATGGCACTGCACTAGCATTAATGCATCAGAGTTGTCATGATTACACTTAAGTTTGACATTAATACTCTAAATTTAATTCACACGATTCAACATGTGTGCATTATTTCCTTTAATTTGTCCACATACCAATGTGTGCCACCTTACCAACTTAATTTACTTTCAAAAATGCACACATGGACATCTTCATGATTAATAAAGCTCAATAAAATACACTGAAATGACCACCATTAAATTTTGAAAATTTCATTTTTCTTGATTCATGTTCTTTGTACTTTCCAACTTTGAAGTAATGACCACCAATTCTATGAAAAATTTATTTGATTTAACATTTAACCTTGGAGAAAAGTGTCATGTTGCCACCTTAACTTGCATTTCCAAAGATTTCTATCCAGGAAATTATGTACCATAGATTTCTCATGGATTTCTATAAATTTCACACTTCTCTTTTGAATTCTCCACTTCTTTTTAGCTCTCTTCAAAAAAAAAATTTCTTTTTTTCTCTGCTTGTGCTTTCTTGCTTCCAAGAAATAGATACTCCCATCTACCTAACTTGCATTCACTGCCTGAATGGCTTCCTTGGTTGGATTATGACCTAGAGGCTGAATAAGGTTTTATATCCCAGGATTTTGGCTACCAAATCAAACTTGCACCTGGTCCTTGAGGAAAATTTTGTGGAGTCCAAAGCATACTACTGGTTGAACTTGGACTTGGCTTCATAATTCATAGCCTCGCTTCTAGACCTTGGCCTTTCTATTGCTAAATTTTGTGAATTTGCTAACATGATAGTGCGGCCTAGTTTTTTAGGAAATTTGGACCTTGTCATTTTTGTTGCTCACTTGATCATTGCAATTTTGTTTGTTGATGATATTTTTGTGTTTTCAGAATGAGGAGAATTAGTTCCCATCCGACCCTTCCTGACTGACCTACATACCCCTGACCTTGATACTCACAGGGACAATGCTTACCTAGGGTTTACTTCCCTTATGGACGAAGCATCCCAAATTGACTGACTGGCCACCCACGGTTATAAGATCAGCTCCTTTTTTTCTTTTTTGGCTACTTTTATGACGATAAATTTTGTGTTTCCACGTACATATGAAAGATAATGAAAAAAAAAAATTGTACATTAAGTGTGTATTTGCTTTGCATGGTTTTATCTTTTCAAATTCATAGTGTAGTGTTTTAAGAATATTTTAATTCACTCTCATGTGTTTTAAATTAAGCAAAATTCATTAATGCCAAGAACAAACTAGAAAATGAAAAAAAAAAAACCTACCAAAAAAAATTAACCTAACTAACTAAGATTTACCCTAACCAAGTGACTAACCCTAACTAAGCAATTTACCTTAATTTTTATTACTATATTCATGGTGGTTTTTTCATGAATTACAACAAACTTGTCTTTAAATTTGCTTGAATACATTTCAAGTATCCTCCTATAACAATGAATTATCTTAACTTTTCTACGTTTAATAAATAAAATTCGCTCATATGTATGAAAACAACCTCATTAAATTTTGATTGCACACACCTTTGCTAGTTTCTCCATACTCTACCTTCTTCCATTCCTAGTTCATGGTTTTCTATTTTCCTTCATTCTGCTCCATGAACAACTACACTCATTTCTTGATTTTCTTTATCTCCAAAGTTATTTTGATTCTCGACCCTTTCTGACATCTCAATATCACTATTCATTTCATTGGACCAAGCAATAACACAATTTACACTATCGTCAAAAAGAGAGAAAGTAAAAACTTGATACTCTATTTTTTGCATAAATTAAGAATTTCTTCCCTTTTAGATCATGGATTCATGGTTAAGGGTAAAAATCATGTGTCTCTTGCTCATTTTCCCCACTTCTTCTCTTCAGTTTCACCTTCCACATGTGGGAAGATCAGTGACTCTCATTTTCATGTTCATTCTTTTGACACATTCTTTTTAAGTCTTGATGCCTTTGCCTCTTTTCCTGCAAAATTTTAGGAATTTCCTCATTGACAATTACAATTAGTGGATCCATTCAATTTAACATTTAATTTTCCAATATTTCTAGTTTCACTAGGGTTACACACTTTCTTAAAATTGAAACTTCTTTCCAATAATGGTTCCTTTCTTCTAGCATATAAAGATGCTTTCCTTAATGAAATCACATTATAAGTGGCCAAACTCACCCTAGTTAAAAAAAAATCACAATCAAGTTCAGCATGATTATTTGTATCATTAATTCTATACTCAATAACCCTACCAAAGGTGAAAAAATTCAAAGGACGAATTGGGAATTTTCCGAAGCTCATCAATTTCCATTTTACTTTCCATTACAAGATTGCTTATAATTTTTCCTCACAAGCAACTTTCCAACCCAAAACCAAGAGAACAATACCAATTCTTGATAAAACCTCGAGGTGATCAAAGAAAGGTCCTCCTTCTAGCACTAGTTCCTGTTGATGACGATGTTAGTCACACACCAATAGTGCAGATAAATCCTCACAAACACATTATGAGAACCTATATTTACTTGAAAGATTGTACTAATATGACCTAAATATTAGGCTAACTCAACTTAATCCCAAGGCTCGTTTATGTTAGTTCTTAACTATATAAATGCATCAGGGTTCATTGTTATAATGTTGTTAATCATGAGGGGTAAACAATTTTTAGAGTTTTAGGTTTTCAAAGGAATCATAAAGATAAGAAAAGATGGTCTTGGTTTTGTCATTTAACAACTTCATGAAATCGACAAATTTGTAATAAAATTTCATGAACTTCAAATAACTTGCATTATTAGATTTAGCTTTAAGCATGCAATAATATCATGGAATCAAAAGATTTACAATAAAACTCCATGCATTTATCTCTTTTTTGAAACATTTTCTAAAACTTAAACATTTGTTCTAAAATAGAGCAAAACAAATTACTAAATAAGTAAAATTTCTCTTAGGTATTATCCACACATGCCTCAAGAAATAACCATATTTCTTCATAGCTAAGCATAGAACGATGTGATATTTTAAAGAGAGGGGGGATTATTTTGCACTAGATAGTGTCAGTATGCACTCTTAAATGATGTAGTACACAATCTTGTTTGATAGGAACAAACAATCAGCTACATAAGTTTTCATATTAGGAGATAGCTTTCAAATTTTCTCTAATATTGATTAACTTCTAATTAAACATACAAGTTTTTAATCTTGAATGGAACAAAAAATAAGAAAAGGAACAAAACCTGAAAAAGCTTTGGTTCTCTGACATCCACAAATTCTGAACTTAAATTAAAATGAAACATCTCCCAACCTTTTATTGAAACAATACACTTAGGAAATTCAACCAATACATCAGAGAGAATCCAAGGGGAAAATCACAAAAAGGAACATACAATATGACAATTGGTAGGAGAATTACTGAAGAAGTCAATATATGCCAACCTTCTTTAGCACTTTAAAAATATTTCGAGATCTCCATCTTTAAAATATAGTTAGGACCATGGCTTGGAGCCGAGTAGATTTTTCAAACAAAAATGTATGAACTTCCCATACATTCAAAATTATCAAGTGGAAATTTGTTCCTACATCTAGGTTCTGCCTTGAGCTTGAAACTCTTAGAAACAAGTCACATTGGAGGTTGGCGCATTATTTCATCGAATTCGTAATACCAAGATTCTCAATATTATAGCATTGCAAACTCCTCTTTCACATGAACTTTCGGAACGTAAGGCCCAACCTATCTATGCCACTACTCGTGATCCAATTTTTCCCAACTATTTATACTTGAATATTGCATCACAATATGTTTTTTTTGCAAATACAAATTCCATATGTTAATATCGTTTTAAAACATTCATAAAACTCTCATGAAATAAAACCATCATTAATAAATCATCATTTTAGAACAAATCATAAATATCACACTTTTAAAATTCATTCTTGCATAATTATCCTTTTAGGTGGGGTACCATACATTTTGAACTTCTCTGGAAAACTTAAATGATTAACTTTTAAACTTGCATTGATACTCGGTACTTGGTACCCGACAATTTCAACCTTTACTAGAATTTAACTCTCAGACCTTAGATATTACCAGAACCTTCACATTTCCCAAACCTTGACTTCTAGACTAGAACACTTACCAAACCTTGAGTTAACATTTCAACCACTCTAGCCTTTTGATACCCAGTACCCTTGAATAACGAATTTCTCCAAAAGAATTCCTCTTAACTTTAACTTCCGGTGATCCATTTCAACTAACCATCACCTACCATAAGCATTAATTTTTATTTGGCTCCCCAAGCCTTACAGTCTTGGGGCGTGTTGTGAGACAACACAACAGTTACATCATGTTTGGAACATTTAAGAATAATCCTTATTTATTGTGTCTTCATATTGGCAATAGATACTGAATTCACCAAGGTTTGCCTCAACTTCATGCACATATATCCATTAGCTACAACAAGCTCTATGATGAAAAAAAATAGCACAAAATAGAAATCACTATATCTATAATTTTTTCATATCACATCTACATCAATAAATCTCTATTCAAATATCTCTTTTATATCTACTTCATTCCATTCATCATATATCATATTAAGTGACACTAATTGAAAATCACCATTTCCACATTAACCTTCTACCGTACTAATTTCAATCTATGCATCTTCCTCTATTTGCAAATGACACCCCATTACACATATGCCCTCCCCACACTCATTTATTGACTCCCATTAACACTCAAAAACATCCCATTCACATTTGTGCCATCTTCAATTAAGATCACTGTCTTTATGCAATCTCACACTATGATTGCAAACATATGCATGGCCCACATATTCACATGCACCCCATTCAATAGTATTAGTTTCAATACCATATAAAAATGTGTCTTTTCCATTTAGCTTATTCCTCAATGCCCCTCCACCTCATTAATCTTTTTTCATTTGACAATGAAAATAAATACATCTTCCATACACACCCTATTTTAACCCCATCTCATTTAACTCCATCTCATTATTCCATACAAATCCACTTGATTGACATCCTTCAATTTTGTGCCTACATAACACTCAATGGCCCTTTAACTAGGAAATTTCACTCACCTAGATGGAATATGCACCATTTTATGGTCAATTACGCCATTTTTATATTCATTTGCACCATACTTATGTGCAAATGCACCCATAGAGATGGCATATGTTCCATTTTATGGTCAATTGTGCCATTCTTCCATTTAATTGTGACATTCTTCTATTCACTTGCACCATTCTCATCTTCACATGCACCATATTCATCTTCATATGCACCCACATTAAGGTCATTTGCGCCAACATCAAGGTCAAATCTAACCAACATTTCTGCTAAGAGCTGCCACAAATGTGCCACTTTTTAATATAAATGCACCCATTTATCCTAGAAGAGGTTACTTTACAAAATTGGGCATAAATTTTGCATAACATATAAAAATTTTGAAATTCAAAATGCATTGGGAAGCTAGTTCAGAGCTCTTTGTTGTGAATCAAGTGAATTTTTCATATATTGCACCAAAAATTGGATAAATTTATTCAAATTCACCCTTTCTCTATTGTCCTTGTAAATGTGCCACCTTAAATGCAAATGTGTAGCTTTAGATGCAAATGTGCAACTTTAGATGCAAATGTGCAACTTTAGATGTAAATGCACCACTTTAGAAGCAAATGCACCACTTTAGATGCAAATGCACAACTATAGATGCAAATGTACAACTTTAGATGTAGATGCACAACTTTGGATCTAGATGCATAATATTAGATTAAATATGCAATTTTAGATGCAAATTCACAACTTTAGATATAATTACGCCTAGTTACCTTACCATACTAACCTTCCTTATCCTCATCTTGAGTTTTCTTCTACCATTACTCCACAACTCAGTAATTTCATCCACATGAATTTTACTTTAATAATTTACCATCTCGTTTCACATCTCTTCAACCCTTTCCAAGAGTTTGACATGTTTTTTCATTCTTCTATCAAACTCCCAATGAGGCATACTGAATCCATTTCATTTGCTAGGGTAGATTGGGGAATGTCATCACTTTCTTTGAAACAACATAAAAAAAAAATATCTAAAAGAGGGGAAAAATTATGTAGACACCTAATTCTGACTAATGCATTTCCATCCAAAATGATTCATTTTCCATCATTCTCTAACTAATACATCTTCAAATTTTAATTAAATAATGTCATTATTTGATTATATTGATCATCATTTTCACTTCATCTTAATAATAAATGATTTTGATAATTATTTAATTATTTTTAGATTTTAATTTCTTCTTAATTCCACATTAATTAAATAATTTTAAATTATTTAACTAAATTATATATTTCACCACTACTCATCTATGGGTAAGTGCACCAAGATGGTTCCCAAAAAGGGGGCTTAAGTGGCCACTTTTTTTTTTCTGAAATCAGGAAATGTTGACCTTGGATGTGAAATTGAGGATAGTTACACTCAAAATTTTGAGATAGAACAAAAATAAGGATCGATGTGCGCTAAGTCTACTTTCTAAACTACTAATTTATTTTGAAAATGGTTGAGATTAAGGGGTTCAAAAGAGTGATGTACACAAATTGGTGTTGATTTTGTCAGAAAAACATAACATAGAAACTCTTGTACGACTTGAGCACAGTGAATTTTTTTTAGTATTTTTAAAATCACTACAGACATAAGTTAGCAAATAGCATCTAGTTGATGCACAATTTTTCTGATAAATTTTTAATGAATATTTGAATTTTTACTAATTTTCTAAGTGGGCACTTCCTAAAAAGTAGAATTTTGGTCATGCTCCAGCTACAAATTTTGGAAAGTAATAGATTTTTTTTAATTTTTATGTTTAAAATTTGTAGAATGGATTCTAGTTTCTAAAAATGTAATTTATTTGAAATTTCGATGAACGGTTAATTTATAATGAAATAAAAACCAAACACTGCTTTTTGACAAAAAACAGACATACAAACAAAAGAAATTATGGATGAAAGGCCTAACATTGTTAGAAATTGAAAAAAAAAATCGTTGGAAAGCTAAGAGAGAACTTAACATTACCCATGTGTTCAATTTTGTCAATATTGAACCAGATGCAATCCTGATGGTGAGCACGAACCCGATTATGTGAAAAATTGTAGAATTTGCAAAAAACACGTCTCTGGTCATTGGGAATGCCCTCCAAGCCTTGGGGTTGGTATTCCAAGGAAAATACCAAAGCTAAGGCTTGGAGATTCCCAAAGAAAAATATAACACGAGCACGTTATAACGAGCTCACCTTATGTATTAGTTTTGACATTTTTTGCTTCTTCGGGGAACATATCTAGCAACAAATAACATGCTCGCATTATTTCTTCCTTTACTTAAATGCCACTTTTTTGAATGTTTGTTCATATGCTTTTATGTATATGTATGTATGTATGCATGCATGTATGTATGCCTATATGTATGTATTTATGCTTATGGGAGAGAGAGTGAGAGAGGGTGGGAGTGGGAGAGAGTGTGGGAGGGTGGGAGAGAGCGTGGGAGAGTGTGGG